>PVJA010004005.1:0-15758 GCA_004027025.1 Myocastor coypus | reverse complement strand
CAGTTGTGCCGATCACCCACTGCGATTATGAAATATTGCTCCATGGATACAACTCCTTTCTCTTAGTTCAATGAGAAGAAATATTTGTACCAATAGTGTTTAGAAGAGTTATCATGTCTGCATCTTGTACTCTGAACAACTACTATGAAGACAACAATATGCATTGTATCAATTATTGTGGCTGTCCTACCAACATGTTATTTCTTATTAAAAGTAATAATAAAAAAGAGATATAAAGCTTACTTGTAGCCCCAGCTGGCCTGGAACTTGTGGAGATCCTCCTGCCTCAGCTCCACAGTGCGAGGATGACAGGTACGTGTCCCCGCGTGTGGCTTCCACTGTGTCACCTCGGCCACGTTTGCTTGCATCGCTCCATCCTCTCCTCCCGCCCTCCACTCTCTCTTTACTGCGGCACCTGCTTCCGCCAAGGCCCTCCGGAGCTCCATGCTGGTGCTGGCCTTCCCCCGCTCTCAACGCTCCAGCCTGCCTCGCTTCGGACTGGGCTGCTCCGATTCTTGTTCTCTGACTCTCCTGACTCAAGAAACATAGTGCTGCTACCTCAGTGGCTTCCTCTTTGGGACCTCAGTGCAGGTGTCCTGAGCCCCAGGGCCCAGCTGGGGACCACGTGTCCCATTTAGCTTCTTTAGCTCTCTCTGCACTTAAGTCTGATTTCCTCCAAACAAAACAAGGAACCATTTCTTTGAAGCCCTGGTACTTGTCTGTGTTTTGCTTTTTTTTTTTCTTGTTTCAGAACTTTTGTTTGTTTATTTATTTATTTATTTTTATGGCCAGCTCAGCCTGCCCTGAGGGCAGGGCTGGCGCAGCATGTGGTGCCAGGGACCAAACCGCAGTCCCTGCAGCCGCCTAAGCTTTCCTAAGCAGGTGCTTTAGACCACTGAGCCATCCTGCCGGGCTACTTGCCTGTGTTTTGGTACTGGAATTGAACCCAGGTCCTTTGAACTGAGCTACATCCCAACCCCTCCCCTTAAACTCCCTATCCTTTTAAGAATTCCTTTGTTCCCACATCCTCACCAGTGTTTCTTATTGATTTCAAATTTTATTTTGAGACAGAGTTTTGCTAAGCCACCAAAGTGCTTGGGCTGGGCCCCAACTTGCAATTCTCCTGCCCTGGCCTCCCAGAGTGCCAGAATCACAGGCACTATACTCAGTTTACATCACTAACTTCTACCTCTGGCCATTGTGCTAGCTCTTCTTGCCTTTCTTGACAACCGCAGGGCTTTCCCCTTTTCTCCTCTTCCTTCCCCCGTCTCTCCCCCTCCTCCCCCTCCCCCCTCTCTTCTCATCTCCTTCTCCATTTCTTTCTCCTTTTTCAGACAGGGTTTTGCTACCAAGTCCAGGCTAGCCTTGAACTCACTATGTAGCCCACACAGCCCAGGTCTGTAATAGCCACAGGTTTTGCAAGAAGAGGTTCACAGCTCCCCCCTCCCTGCTCCCTCCACCGCACCCTGGTACCTGGCTCCCACCAGGACTCAGATGTCCACGTCTGGCCAGCTCCCCTTGGGGCGTATTGCAGTCTCCTCCTCCTGTGTTCATCCTGTAAATCTTAGGGTTCTTTGGGCTCTGTCCCTGACGTGCTGCTCCGGCCACTGCTTGTGCTTTGCCCTGGGCACCTTTGTCCTTCAGGTGGGGTGGAGGCTTCAGTTGCAAGCCAGGCCAGTTCCTGTAGCTTCCCAGGGACAGAGGCTGCCTGCAGGCTGTGGGGCGCTTGAAAGCATCTGTCCAGAGGATAACGGTTCTGCCCCACCTGATCTTCCTGGCTGCTCTCTGGTCATGGCACCCTTCATTTTTCCTGTTTCCCAAGAAGACACTGAGAAGGCATCTGCGACATCATCCACGACACCTCCAATCCATCAGCAGGCCTTGCCCATTCCGTCTTCTTAGCATCTGGAATCTGTCTCTTTCTGCTCTCCCTGCCAGGCATCACCATGCCAGGAAGGTTCTTGTGCCTTTGTAATCCTTTTCCCAGCCTCCAGCTGTGCTCTACGTTAATCTATTCCCCACTCTGAGCTCTGAGTGATTTTCTCAAATTCCGCATTTAACCGTGCTGCTGAAGCCCTGTTTAACATTTTCCAGCCAATTCCCACAGCCCTGAGGATTAACTCTGAATACCTGTACTCAGCCCGTAAGCAGCGCGTGTGCATGTGCATGTATGTGCATGTGCATATATGTGCATGTGTATGCATGCACGTGTGTGCATGTGTGAAAGCCACACCATCGCTTGTTGGAAGGGTCAGGCACTGACGCCCATTGAAAAGCCCTGGCTGGGGTGGTGGTGTGGGTGTCGTTGGTCCAACAATGGCTTCCTTAGAGCCCTCACTGTTGTCCTCTGCAGTCTGGTGGGGCCACTCCTCCCCTAAAGTCACACTGGCCTGACTGTAGGTCACAGAATGTGCAATCACACACATAGTCCATTTACTTGGGCTTTGTCATCTTTCCTGTAGCCCAATCCCTGTCCTTCTGTCCCCAGTATGCAAAGCCACTCCATCTCCATTGGGAGAAGACAGCCTGGCCTTTCACAGAGGGAGCGTCTCTAAAGAGACCCTAGCCTGGCTCACGCTTCCGTGAATACTGTCACCTTCCACCTAGCCACAAGAGTAGGTGTCAGCAGATTTTCAGAAGCCAAGAACTGATCCCTGGCACCACATGCCGTGCTGGCCCTAGCCAGCCACTGAGTTCAGGTGTGGTGGAGGACCACTGTGTCTGATCTGTGATGCATAACTCTGGCTGCTCTCTGGACAAGTGGCACCTTGAAGTGCTTACTGCATGCCTGTTTTAGCAGGAACGCTAGGGCACGCTAGAGAGCTCATGGTTTGAGCAGAACTGTTTCTCTCCCCAGTTGCCATCTTACACCACTATAGCCTGAAGCCGGGTGTCCTGAAGTTCAGTGCACGGCCTCAGACATCAAGGTCTGGGTGTGTTGCCCTCGTAGCAGGGACGTCTGGCTGCCCTAGTGCTGCACACTGTGAGCCGCAGCCTCCTTGCTGCCAGGGACGCCTGCCCTGGGCTCCCTCAGCCCTGTCCCTGTAGCTCCAGACCCAAGGAACACCCAGCCTCCACTCTGGACTGTTCTCCAGGTCTCTGCATGAGTGAGACCCCTCCTCTGAGTTCTGTAACATTGGATTGACCACTCCAAGGGCCAATACTTATTTAATGTGGAGTTATTAGTATGTGAAACAGGAAAAGGATTTATTCCTAGAAAACAGGAAAATGATCAGTACATGACAGTGTAGTACCAACCTGTCCCCTGTATGTTCTATGGTAAATTTAGTGTGATTAATTGCTGACAAAAACAGGTAGCTCACAAAATACCTACTTTGCCAAAACCATACCTCTCCACCAAAAAAGGCTGCAGGTAGAGTGGTGCGAGTGGATAACACCAGCACTCGTGGAGGCTGAGGCAGGAGGGTTGTTTCAAGATCAAAACATCCTAAACTATTTAACAAGGTCCTGTCTCAAAACCAAAAAACAGAACTACAGTAAGCTTTGCCTATGGAGGAATGCAGTGTGGGGTTGGCTGTGGTAAATGAGAGTAATTTACTGAACAATCTTTCCCTCCAGTGCGGGCAATCAAGTGGAGGGCCTCAACCACGCTTGGCGAGTCCGTACCGAAGGGTCACACTCCCAGGCTCCAGGTGAATTTTTTGTTAAAGTACAATTTAAATTGAACTTGGGAAGAGGAGTAAGTAGGCAGGGTAAAGGGAAGCCTCAAAACAACAACAAATAAATAAATAAATAAATAAATAAATAAAGGGAAGCCTCCCAGGGCTGTGAGGTCACTGACACCGCTAAGGCCACAAGGCAGGACTGTGCTGAGAAGACACAGGTAAGCAGAGTCTGATGGTGCAGAAGCCTGGTGAGCTTAGGGGATGGTAGTGGCTTGCTAAGATCTGCTGGGCTGCAACAGCTAGGCTGAGGGATTTCAACCCAGCCAGAAGGGATGAAGAGCTTCAGTCAGATCCAGTGCAGGGAGATCAGACTGGAAGAGACAGGATGGAGGAGGCAAGAACTCTGGGCTCAAGGGGCTGAATCGCACCCAGCAGGAGCTGGCATTTCTCCTTTATGGGGTCGACCTTTATGATAAAGCAAGCTCTGTTGTATTCCCAGTCATCACCATTTTTCTTTTTGGTAGTACCAGGAATTGAACTCAGGACCTTGTGCTTGCCAGGCAGGAGCTTATGCCACTGAGCTATCTTCCCAGCTAAGTTCTGTTCTAATAAATCAGTGTTTTTCTTGAGCAACTCACTATGCTAAGCTAATCAAGGCTCATAGGCATTCATACTTTTTTTTATCCCCCACTTCCTTTTCCTTTTCTCTTTTCCTCAATTCTTTCCTTTGGTTAATTGACCAGGGTAATCTCTGCTACCTGGTGAATGGATGAACTAGATCTAGGTCTTCTTTTTATTTTCATTTTAACCTCTCTAGTATTAGGGATCCCAGGGCTGGGGAGATAGCTCAGTAGAATAAGTGCCTACGTGGCAAGTTCAAAGTCCTGAGTTCAATCCCTGGTCCTGGAAAAAAAAAAAAAAGTATTTGGGATCCCAGGGTAGAGCCAGGGCCTCACACATGCTAAGCACTGTGGAACTCACCCTTGGCCAAGAGCTCTGCCTTTGAAATCCCACTGTGAGAACCTTCCTAGACCATGTTAGACACAAGGAGCTCAAACATGAAAGCTGCTCTCAATCTGGCTTTCTTAATTTGTCCAACTATGATTTTTTTTAAAAATAAGTGATTATTTTATTTTCAGTACTGCGGATCAAACATGGAACCTTGAGCTTGCCAGGCAGGTGCTTATGCTGCTAAGTTATATCCCTGATCCCTAAGTGGTTAATTTTTAATGAAGGTGATTTAGGGTTTTTATGACCATCTCTAGGGAGCTCCACTTCAATCTATGAGCATAGGAACTGTCCAGCTAGTTGGGCTTCTAAACAAAACCTGTTGGTTTACTAATCCTCACTGGGTGTGGTGGTGCACAGCTGTTGATAGCAGCACGCAGGAGGCCGAGGCAGGAAGATTGTCATGAGTTGAAGTCCAGCCTGGGCTGAAGAATGAGACCTTTGCTCTCTCAAAAGAAGGAAGTAATATCTTGAAGTATAGAGTCTTGAAGATCGTAGCCCGTGCCCAGATTGAAATGGCTAGACTCTACAGGCCCCATCCTGCCTCCACCGGTTTGCAGACCACAGGCGGGAAAGCTCTGCAAGCGCACAGCTCCTTCGTACCCCCTTCCGAGTCCTGCCCTCACTGCAGTTGGGTCTCCATGAGTGGCCTGGGCCTTGCCACATACCAGCCAGCACCTTCAGTCTCAAATACTGAAGTTAGTTGTGATGGTACCCCGAATGAGCTGAAATTTTTTTAAAATTAGATTTTGATGGATACGCTTTAGCTGTGCACCCTGATCACATTCATCACAATCTGTGCTGGACACAGCTTTCTTCCTATTCCCCTTCCCTCCTTGCAAGCCCTCTTCTCCTCCCCATTTACAAAGCCTTTCCATGGGTTCCTCCTTTTCTCTCTCTCTCTCTCTTTTTTTTTTACATTTTTCTTCTTTCCCTGCTCCTGTGTTCCCTTCCTCATTTGAATATTTTTTTTTCCTATTTCACAACACCTATTATACATTTTTATTCTACTTTACACTTTTGGTTTCTCACACCAGAGAAACAATGAGATCGTTTTTTTTTTTTTTTGTCTTTTTGAGATAGGGTCTCACTATGCAGTTGAGGCTGGCCTTGTGCTCACTTTTGTAGCCCAGGCTGGTCTCACATCTGATCCTCCTGCCTCAGCCTCCCAAGTGCTGGGATTACGGGTGTGAGCCACCATGCCCGGCCAATAACGAGGTCTTTACACATGTGTGTGTGATTTATTTTACTTGCCAGTATGGTTTCAGCTGGGCATGGTAGCATACACCTGTAATCCCAGCAGTAGGGAGGCTGAGGGCAGAAGATTGCTCAGAGCTCGAGACCAGTCTGGACTATCAAGTGAGATCAAGGCCAGTCTGAACTGTATAGCAAGACTCTGTTTTTTTTTTTTTAAATTTTTTTAAATTTTTGGGCCCAGCAGGATGGCTCAGTGGTCTAAAGCGCCTGCTTGGGCACTTCAGGGACCGCAGTTCGATCCCTGGCACCACATGCTGCGCCAGCCCTGCCCTTAGGGCAGGCTGAGCCGGCCATAAAAATAAATAAATAAACAACAAAAGTTCTGAAACAAGAAAAAAAAGTATTTTTTATGTTATGGCTGGCTCAGCCTGCTCTGGGGGAGGGGCTGGCACAACATGTGGTGCCAGGGATCGAACCGTGGTCCTTGTGGTTGCCTAAACTTGCTTAAGGAGATGCTTTAGACCACTGAGCCATCTCACCAGCCCAAGACTCCGTCTTAAAAAAGAAAACAATTGTAATCCCAGCACTTGGGAGGCTGAGGCAGGAAGATCGATGTGAGTTGGAAACCAGCCTGGGCTACAAAAAATGAGCTCAAGGCCAGGCTGAACTGCACAGGGAGACCCTGTCTCAAAAAAAAAACAAAACAAGAGTATGGTCTTAAGGCGCATCCATAGAAATGGCTCAAGCTTATCCTTCTTTATGGTAGAGCAGTACACCAAGGTATAAAACCCCCTACCTTTTCTTTATCCATTCACCAGTTGATGGGCATTTGTGCTATTTCCAAGATTTGGTTATTACAAACTGTGCTACCTTAAACATGGGTGTGTGCCTATATTGCTATGGTATGATGCTTTTAATTCTTTTGGGAAGATACCAAGGAAGAGAATAGCTGGGTCGAATGGATTCTAGCCCTAGTGTTTTTTTTTTTTCCTGGGCATTTCCTCCTTCAGCTTTCCTGTCTATGGGGGCTCTGGCTTGTGAGGCTCATAGAGCATGATGCCCACAGCTGAACAAAGTACTGTTGTGGAGCTCAATGGTGCAAAGTGGAGGAGACCTCCAGTCTCTGCTCCCCGTGCTACTTCTTTTCATGAGGTCCAGGACTCTTCTGATTCTTTTGGTAACAATATAACATTACTGCTTTGATTCCATAAATCTTCCCCATACATTTTCTTTTTGGAATCCTCCCCACAACCCCTTGTACCAGGGATTGAACTCAGGACCCTGCACTTGTCAGGGAGGCACTTATTCTACTGAACTATCTCCTCGGCTCTGTTTTTGGAATCTTATAGGTATATTCTTTTATCTTACAAAGGAAAAGCAAGCATTTTTTATTTGAAATTTTTATTTCTGTCTTAGAACTTCTAGAGGTCAAACAAGGAAAATATACCAAACTCAAAGCATTGTGAAGTCTTGAAATGCTGATTCTGCAATTAAAGTCAAACAATATAATCCACAATGTCTTTAGGGAAGTATTTATTCTCAGCAACCATTACATCTTTCTGTAAGATCTATTATTTATTTATTTATTTATTTATTTTGTGGAACCAGAGATTGAACTCAGGCCCCTGTACTCGCCAGGCAAGTGCTTATTCTACTGAGCTATCTCCCCGGCCCCTTGAAAATGTATTTTTTTTTAAAAGTCTCAAGTTCTGAAATATTAATAATCCATTCTTTAAAATCAGATGGAAAACTGCAATTGACAACACACATGAATTTTTGTCATATTAACAAAGTAAATGATTGTACTAAAAAATGTTCCCACCATTGCTATCAGCAGTAACTGTAGAGAGGCCGCTGGTCATGACCATATTGTCCATATTGCTGCGGAGAGTAAGGCTCTTGTCTGTGCTGTGGGTGATTGTTACTCCAGGATTGCCCATGCCACTGGCTTAATTGGTTGTCATGGCCACCCCTGTCTGCTGTCCCTACCTCTAAACTGTCTGTTATCTTGCAACTGATTGCCTCTGTTTCCTGGGTTCCCACCAGCTCTGCTATTCCATTCCTCAATAACTGGAGGGAACTTGGGTGGTGTTTCAGATATTTCTGGTATTCTTTGTCATCTTCTGTGAATCTGTTTGCAAACGTCTCCTCAAACCTTGGAGTAGCTTCATTAGTGTCAGTCATCCTGAAATTGGCCAGCAGCTGTGTGTGTCCAGCTCTGGCCTAGCCCCTCTGAGACCCTCGCTAGTGAAGTAAGGTGGGACCGATGCACAATGAAGCCAGGCACCTTTAAGGCTCTCCCAGGTACTCCCATACACTTTCTAAGAAACAGGTTTTATATGCTTTACTTGCTAGATATCTACTGTATTATTTTCTACCATTGAAGACTTTTCTTGTGTGTGTGAGAGTGTATTCACATTGGGTAATGTCTTGCACTGTAGTTTAGGCTCTGCTCAAATTCACTACCTAGCCAGAACTGGCCTTAAACTCTCAGCGATCCTCCTGCTTCAGCCTCCTGCATGTTGAGATCACAAATGTGTGCCACTGTCCCTGGTCAAGACCTCGAGGTACTGGACTGGTCTATTAATTGCCTTAAATCTAGCTGGGTTCTCAAAGGGGCTAGGCCCGAGATGGACACACACAGCTGCTGGCAAATTTCAGGATAACTGACGCTAATGAAGCTATTTCAAGGTTTGAGGAGACGTTTGCAAGCAGATTCACAAAAGATGACAAAGAATACCAGAAATATCTGAAACACCCCCCTGAGTTCCCTCCAGTTATTGAGGAAAGGAATAGCAGAACTGGTGGGAACCCAGGAAACAGAGGCAATCAGTTGCAAGATAACAGACGGTTGTAATCCTTCCCCAGATGCAAGGCACATGATATCGGGGTGTCCATTTCTCTAAAAGTGCCTGTAGAGAGGGTAGAGAAGCATGAGGACCACTGGTCGAGGCAAGGGGCACCCCACTGAGCTCAGCAGAGAGGCCGGCTGCTGGCGTCTCTGGGTGACCAAGGAGACACCCGCCCTCCCACTCCCGTAGAGGCTGTAAACTACAATTCCCATCAGCGGCTGGGCCTCCTGGACCGCCCCGTCGGGACTTGGCCTGTGGACGTCGCAGTCCCGCCGCAGCGACTCTCGCAGGTGCAGTAAGTGGCGCGGCCTCGGGACCGCGCGGCAACTACAAGCCCCGTGAGCGCAGGCCGTGCGCACGCGCAGAGCCGCCGCACGCGGTCCCTCGACTCTCGGCCCCTCGGTCCCGGCTAGCCCGAGAGGGAAGAGGGCGGGGAAGGCTAGGAGGCGGGCTCGGCGCGCTGCGTGGGCTGCTGCCGGCTCCGGAGGGGCGGCCGTGGCGGCGAGTGGCCCCGGAGGCCCGCGCGACGATGGACCCCGCCGAGGCGGTGCTGCAGGAGAAGGCGCTCAAGTTCATGGTGAGGGGCCTGCGGGCCGGGCGGTGGGCCGGGGCGCGGCGGGCGCGAGTCCGGCCTGGACCCAGGGGTCGCGGGGCCCGTCCCCGGCGGCCGCGGTGGGCTCGGGTGCGGGGATGGGCGGGCGGGGCGGCCCCTCCGCCATCTTGCGGCGCGGGCGGGGCGACGCGGGGCTCGCGGCGCACAGGGACGGTTGCGGCGGCGACGCGGAGGCCGGCGCGGCCTGTTCGGGGGAGCCGTGCGGGTGAGGCCGCGGGAGCTGAGGCGGCGTGTGGCGGGCGGGCGGGCGGGCGGGCGAGCGCGGGCGGAGAACTGCGGCCGGAGCCGGCCGCTGGTTCTGGAGGCGGAGGAAGTGGGGCTCTGGCCGTGGGGGTGGAACCGCACGCAGCCCGGGCGGACGGTGCTGACCAACTCCGGACGGCGGGGCCTTCTTGGTGGAGGCGAGCACCGCCGACGGAGCTGTGCGGGCGGCCCGGGGAAGGGCAGGGGCGGGAACTGCGGGCCAGAATTAGCGATGTCGGGAGAAGGGCTCTCACTTGGCCTCTCGGCTCAGGTATGCGCGGCGACACTCGGGGTGGTGAGGGTGGGGCGGTGGAAAGTGGGCTCTGGTCGGGAAGCGGGGGTACTGAGGATGCGGGGTCAACGTTAATGCGAGGAAGCAAAACAGAACGCCGGAATGGGGAGGGACCAAAATATGGAGGTGCTGGGGAAGGAAAGGCCCAGGAGAGCAGAGTTGTACAGTCCCAGCAGAAGTGAGGGAGCTGAAGGGGTGCTTTTTCCTCGGGATTGGTTACGCAGCAGTTTTGGGTTGCAGTGTGGCGAGAACTTGGACTGGATTTTGTGGGAATGTTTGAACTCCTTCGAGCCTGTTTCTTTAACTTTGCATCATCCTTTTTTTTTTTTTTTTTTTTTTTTTTTTTTTTTTTTTTTTTTTTTTTTTTTTTTTTTTTTTTTTTTTTTTTTTTTTTTTTTTTTTTTTTTTTTTTTTTTTTTTTTTTTTGCTGTACTTATTTTAGCAAATTTGCATAGTCTGATATTGATGTCTTTGATCTGTTGCTTTTCATATGTCCTAGGTGTTAAGCCAGACTGTGGTTACAATTAAAGAATGATGGAATGCATAGGCCTTTAGCGTAACAGGTGGCCTTAGGAGCCGTTGATATTATTTGCAGTCAGGTTTTGCTTTTGCTTTGTGTGCGTGTGGTGGGGTTGAGATAGGGTCTTGCTGTGTAGCCCAGGATGGCCTCACATTTATGATAATCCTGCTTCTGTCTCCCCACTGCTAATATAAGTGTGCACCTCTATGCTTGGTAGGTTTTGGTTTTTGGAGCTAACTGTGACCTGTTAGTCCAAATCTTACTCCTACGAGAGTATTTTTGTAGCAAGTGGTTAAATCTAAAACTATTTTTTGTTTTTTCATTTATTTTTTGATGTATTTTGTGCAGGGTCTCACCATGCAGCTCGGACCTGTTTTCAGTCTTCTCAGTGCTAGGATTACAGGTGCACCACCACAGCTGGTCTCAGTGGCCTGCTTAGACACTGAGCACCTGGGAGCAGGACCAGTGTGGGGCTTGCGTGGCATATGGTACCCGGGATTGAATCCTGGCCCCTGTGCTTGCCTAGGCAGGTGCTTAGTTGGCTGAGCTGTCTTCCTAGCCCTAAAACTTCATTTTTTTGGAGACAGGGTCTCAGTGGGTTGGTCTTGAACTCACTGTTCAGCTAGGGTGGCCTTGAACTCATGAAAATCCTCTTGCCTCAGCTTTCTAAGTGCTGGGATTACAACAATGTTAAAATTCTATAATATTTTCTTTCTTTCTTTCTTTCTTTCTTTCTTTTTCTTTCTTTCCTCCTCCTCCTCCTCCTTTTTTTTTTTTTTTTTTTTTTTTTTAATGTATTTAGTACAGGGACTCATTGGTCTTCCTGTTTTCAGCCTCCCAAGCGCTGGGATTACAGGCATGCACCACCATGCCCAGTCTCAATCACTGCATGTCCCAGGGCCAGGGCCTGCAAGGCACACAGGGATTGCATACCAAGGCTCGAACCCTGCTGAGCTATCTGGCTGGCTCAAAATTCTGTAATATTGAGAGAAAACCTTGGGGCTGGGGAGATAGCTCAGTGGCCTGCCTGGCAAGTGCAAGGTCATGAGTTCAAACACAGGTCCTGAAAAAAAAAAGGAAAGGGTCGGCCAAATAGCTCAGCAGATTAAAGCACCTGCAAGCAGGCACAGGGGCCAGGAGTTCAATCCCTGGGCCTGCCTTGCTGGCCCTTTCCCCCTGGGGCAAGCTGAGATGGCAATTGAGACTGGGCACGAGGGTGTGTGCCTGTAATCTCAGCTCTTGGAAGGCCATTAACAGGTGGATCACTACCAGTCTAGTAGTGAGACCCTGAACACCCTGTAGACCCTTCCCTAAAATACAAAAGCAAAAGAACTTGAAGTTTTTTAGAAGTAAAAGTTGCCTTTTTCTTTGTTACCAGCAGCTACATTTAAGTGAGAAAAATGGTAGCTACTTAGCTATAAAGGGTGGGAGCACATTTGTAATCCTAGCACTCTGGAGGCTGAAGCCGGAGGATTGCTGGGAGTTTGAGGCCAATCTGGGCTGCTTAAAAACAAAACAGCCAGGGGCCCGGTGGGATGGCTCAGTGGTCTAAAGTGCCTGCTTGGGAAAGCTTGGGTGGCTTCAGGGATCGCGGTTCGATCCCTGGCACCCCACGTGCTGCACCAGCCCTGCCCTTGGGGTGGGCTGAGCCGGCCATGAAAATGAGCGAATAAACAAACAAAGGTTCTGAAACAAGAAAAAACAAAACAAAACAAAACAAAACAAAAAACAGCCAACCAACCCTGATGACAACAACAACAAACAAAAGCAGGAAAGTGGTAGCTGCTTATTTTTGCCTTCCTATTTATTTATTTTTAATTTTAGTACAGGGTCTCCAGGGTCTCACTGTGTGGATCGAACTTGTAGTGATTCTCCTGTTTACAGTCTCCCAGGTGCTGGGACCACAGGTGTGTGCCACCCTGCCCAGTCTTGCTTTCCCATTTAAAGGACTGACTCTTAACCCTAGCTCTGATCTCTGTCAGATTTATGGAGTGTGACTTACAGATCATAAAGATACATTGTGGGATCACCCTCTTCCACTCCCTATCAGACCTCAGCTTCAGAACATCCTCAGCCTCTTGATGCCTGCTTTGAAACAGTGAGCTGCGGTTGCAGGGTGGCCTCTGCCAGAGTTAAGCAGACCTGGAGGTACCATGTGGTACTTGGTTGTTTTGGGGACACAATACATTATTGAATGTTGACTCAGTTTTCATTGGTTGAAGCCATTTTTTTCTTTTCTTTTACTTTCATGTTTAAATTTGCTTGCTGCTGTGGTTGCTGTTTCAGAAAAGACTAGTTGGAAGAGGGTCACCAAGGAGGACACCTTACTAAGACAGAGCTGAGAGATTTGGTGTACTCCTTGAGCTCTGTAACAGGCTCACTATGACTCTCAGTAAGTTACAACTTCCCATTTATGCTGCTGTAGTATGTCCGTTTAGGGTCAGTGTTGAGATAGGATATTTCATTTGCGCTTGTATTGAGTACTGCACAGTATACATCCAAGTATATTCTAATCAGTTGAGCATCTTGCTTAGTATTTAGTTTTATTCTGGCTTTAGCCTTTACTTCTCATTGTGATGCGCTAATAACAGCTTTGTTATAGATATTTGGTCCATGCTTTTAAAAAAATGAAATTTGTTTGGAATGCCAACATGAAATGGATGCTCTCATCAATGTACTCATTAGCACTTTGATTGAGGCTTTTATAATAAAAACTTATTAATAAAGTTGACCATACTTCACACTTGGCTTAGTTTTTAAGTTTGCCCATGGATACTTCTGGAAATGACTTTATTTATTTTAGCTTAATTAATTTTTTATTGCATTTAATAAGAAATAACAATGTGACAGTTTCAAAACACGTTAGTAGTACATTTCTGGTATTTGATACAACGCATATTGAGTTTTATTAATTTTAATGAAGAAGAAATAACAATGAGACAGTTTCAGAATAGGTTAGTAGGACATGAAAATGACTTTAAGCAGATTAAATATAAGTAATATGAAAGCAATAATTTATATGGAATTATGTGTGTGCTGATGTCTCTCATCTCGCTTTTTTTTTTAGGCAAGCATCTTCAGGGTAGGGTCTCACAACTAGATGAACTCCTACTGCCTGTTTACAGCCCTCCTAAGAGCTGGGATTACAGGTGTAGACCACCACTCCCAGTCTCAGTTGTAGTCTCAATTGCCTCCTCAGTGCCCTTGGGCAGGCCTTTGCAGGCACTTTAATCTGGTGAGCTATTCATCTTGCTTTTGGCAGGTCTTTGAGGACCTCAGTCAATGAAAGTACAATTCTCAGTAAAATTAAATGCGCTAGCATAGAGAAAACCCAAGCTACTGTGTGTGCGTGTGCGCGTGTGTATCACTCATATATTTTTAAAAAGCCAAGGAAAATTGATTTACTTTTAAAAATGAACAGGATAGCCGGGCGTGGTGGCTCACACCTGTAATCCCAGCACTTGGGAGGCTGAGGCAGGAGGATTGGTGTGAGTTCGAGACCAGCCTGGGCTACAGAAGTGAGCGCAGGACCAGCCTGAACTGCATAGCGAGACCCTGTCTCAAAAAGACAAAAAATAAATAAATAAATAAAATAAAATAAAAAAATAAAAATAAAAATGAACAGGATAAGTATATATTGGTCCAATAGTCACAGAATCAAATGAGGGGACACTTTAAACGTGGATGAAATAATTTTAGGACATACAGAGGTTCTGCTTTTTTTGTGGTGCTAAGGATCAGAAATGCAAGGGCTCCTGCACTAGGCAAGTATTCCACCACCAGGCCAGGGAGAGAGCTCAGTGGCCTAAGTGCCTGCCTGGCAAGTGCAAGGTCCTGAGTTTGACCTCTGATACCCCCTAAAGTACTCTACCACTGAGGTACCCCCCACAGCTCATGCAGATTTTTACTGTAATGGGTAGAGAATTAGTAGGTGAAATAGTATAAATGATAAACATGGCTATCTAACAAATTACAACTTTAAAACTTTGTAATTTTTTTTTTTAACTAGTATATTATTTATCTCAAAGTAAGTGGTTTTTCTGCTCTGCTTGGTGCTTGCTGGGGTACACGAGGGGCTGGGATGAATTCACTGAGTGCCTTCCTTCATGTGGCTGATGCCCTGCTGAGAGTCAGGACCTGTGTTCATTATTTGTTGCTGAGACAAAATACCCAACACCAACAGTCCATGATCGGCTAGCTCCAAGGGTGTGGCTGGCACATGGCAGACAGACACGGTGGGCACGAGGTGGTGGCAGAGCAACACAAGACAAAACAAGCCTTTCTGTCCCTCATACTTTACCCAGGCTACCAGGATTAGGGTGATGCCAAACCTAACAGTGGACTAATTAGTGATCACTCACTCTTAATCCTAGCATTGCACCATGAATCACATTTTAGATTTCAACCCTCTGAAAAAGCTCCTATGAATGTGTGAGGCTTTGGGGGGTACATCTACACACAAGTCGTAATAGGCCTTTACGTCTACGTATCAGCATCTCTCTTGCTGCTTAGATTTCCTGAAAGGATGGTGGCTGGGTTCTAAGGACTATTATTCCAAGAAACAGAAAGTAGCAATTGTCACTTCTTGTAAGTCTTATGAGAAAGTCTGTTGGCTAAATGTGGTGAAGGCCAGCCCTGAGTCAAGTGATGAGTATGTTTGTGGGCAGTAATCCCTGTCTGTGCATGGGAAGAGTGGCAAGCAGCGGAGGGAGGGACTTGTGGAGGGTTGTGTTTTGGTCTGCACCATACATGCTGTTCTGTTGAATGTTCACGCTAAATTTATGGATGAGATTGCTGAGTTGGAGGAGGACGCTAGGAATTCTTTGTGCGTGTGTGTGTGTGTGTGTGTGTGTGTGTGTGTGTGTAACTGGGGATTGAACTCAGGCCCTTGCACTTGCCAGGCAAGCGCTTATTCTACTGAGCTGTCTTCCCAGCCCCTGACACTAGGAATTCTTGAGAAGCGTCTCTTTGAGATTAACATCTGAAGCAACTAGTACGAGCTGCTGAGTTTGTCACAGTAGTCATAAAGTGAGCAAATTAATATGGTTCAGAAACATTTTATTTACTGCATGTTATGGTTTATGTCTAGTTGTCCCCCCAAAGCCTCATGGAGTCATTGGGCGGGGACTGCTAGAGTTTGAGACTTGATCCATGATCCCTGGGATTATAGGTTTTAGTACTGATGGGATTATGGGTGGAAGTACTTCCGGGATTATGGGTGTAGTCTAGGACGGGAGCTAAGGCGGAGAGCCTGAATGTAATATAAAGAGAGACAGAGAGACAGACTGGAGCTCTAGCTGTTGCTGTTGCTCTGCTGCCGTGTTGGTTGGCTACCTCTGCCACCATTTTGTTGCTGTTCTGCCGCCATGAACTGGATGCTCTCTGCTCTGTTCCACTCAGCCTTGGG
>PVJA010004004.1:0-89912 GCA_004027025.1 Myocastor coypus | reverse complement strand
AAAAAAAAAAAAAAAAAGGAACAAGAAGAAGAACACGAAGGAGGAGGAGGAGAAGAAGAGAAAACAGAGAGAGGAGGTGAAGGAAGAAGTGAAGGGAAAGGAGAAAGAGGAAGAGGAGCAACAGGTGGAGGGAAAGGAGGAGAGAGCCGTGCCACTTAACTATAGTGTACTGACTTCTTGGAATCTCCAAGAGCCATAAGAAGTGCGGCACCGCAGGCTCAGGGCGCAGCATCTTTCAAGTCACCCAGCACACCTTTTTGTGGGCGTAGTAGAGTCAGCAGCATGGCAGCCTACATGAGCCAAGTGCAGCACTCGGTTGGGTCTGCACATACAGAGTCCTCTCACTGAAAGCATGCAGAGAGGGCCTGGGGCATCTTGACCTTGCTCCACACGGGCTTGTGCACCTAGGAAAAACTGGCCCCTGCCAGAAAGCATGTAGGACCCTGCGTCTATCCTCAGGCTAGTCACCAAAAGGAGTCGTACCTTGAAACGTTATGTGGAAACTTCATCACAAAATGGATATGGGACAAGCTGATGGAAATGCTCAGCCTTTCCTTGCCATGATGCCAAATTACATTCATTGTCACACAATAAAATAATTTCCTCAAGTTTAATATAATTAACTGAAGAGTGCAAATTTCTGAGCTATGAACACATCTCTACTTTTGCTTCTGGATGAAACTTGTTTAAGGCAAAATGTCCTTCCCTGCTCACACAATAGTAATCTGATCATAATGACTGTCAAATTGAAAGAAAAATTATTCTCTCATGAAGCCACTTTCCTGTTGAATAAAACTTTTGCCTTTAAGCGCCCATCAATGAACGTCCGCTAAATCGACAGCCACTCCTACTGAACAGGACCATTTTTCCTTAAGCTCTGTGTTATAAGTATCCCTCAAATGAAATGTTTGTGTGTGGTGTGAGTTTCCTTCACTTTTTGGAGTATCCCCAATAATTTATTGGAATTAACTTGTATAAATAAAGTCACTAGGTATAGAGCTTTGGACAGGTTTAAGGCCTGTAATGTATGTTTCCTGAGTACTTCCTTTTACAAATTATAAATTTCACTTCCGGAGTTTAATAGTTTAATTTAGCTTTCTCTTCCTTTGTATTATTATTATTATTATTATTATCATCATCATCATCATCATCATCATCATCATCATCATCATCATCATCATCATTATCATCATTATCATTATCATTAATGAGAATCAGACTCCGGACCTCGTACTTCCCAGACAGGTGCTGTGCCACTGAGCTATCTCAAGCCCCTTTTGCTCTATTTTGCCCCCTCTTTCTTAGTTTTATAACAAAGTTATTTAGGTAAGGTCAAAGGCACTTTAACCTGTATGTTAAACTCAGGCCCAAATGCACACTTCAGCTTCGTGGGGAGAGGCAACTCTACAGAAGGCAGACCTTATGGCTGTAGCTTTAGACAAGCACTTGAACCGCATGCATCCCCCTTCCCGTATTTTTGAACCAACTGAAATCAGACTTCATATTCAAATAATATCTGGCTGAATTACTTCCAATCTAAAATGGCTTTGAAATTTTTCATATTAATGGATTTGACTATAAAAAGTAATAAGAGAAATCTATAGACCCATATAATTTTAAAGTTTTATGTGTGTGAACCTAGAAATATTAGAAATGTAGCTCAGGCTGACGAGTGGTATTCACAGCGCATGCAGATCAATGATATGGCCTGGGTGCTGGGGAGGAGGCACAGACCCCATGGAACAACCAGTCCTTTCAATGTCCTGAGAAGGAGTTTTGAGGAAGAGAGCACAGTGCTGCGGACTAGAGACAAGACAGGGCTGCAACCAACTCATTGCTTCTTATTTCCCGCTAGCAGAATGTTTAGAAGTTTGTATGCTTCTTCTTGAGAATGCCATAACTCACTCTCAAAGTTTAATTTTTCACCCAAAATATTTTCAAATGATTAACTTAGGTAGCAATTCTTGAGTAGTAATTTAAAAAGAAAAAAAATTGAGCCAAACAACTGAGCAATTACAAGGGTTTGCTATTTCGGTGATTAAGGATAACATAGAGCTCTGAGCTCCCTGGCATCCAGTAGAAAGAAGGAAACATAGTCCATTTCACACGAGATGTGAAATTGTCCCAATTCTATAACTGAGCCAAAGAATGAGCTCGATTCTGAGTGGAATTTCTTTTCTGGGCCATTATGAAAGGGGCACAGAGAAATATGAAGGTCAATATTACCTGCCAACATTTTACTGCAAATGCAGAAGTTGAATTCATTCTTCAAGCTTTTAAAGAAACCTTCAATTATACTTAGAGGAGTTGGCTGCCATCCAAGTGAGCAACAGCAATTGTGTGAAGACTGGATGATGTATTTCAGCTTTGTAATAAGAGTACTGCAAAGACCTCTATCACTTCTAGGTTTCCAGGGAAGAATCCTTTAGGTCAGGGCCTCCCTGGAAATGGTCGAAGGTCTAGAGACAAAGTCGTCACAATATTTAGCAACCGGTGCTTCATAAAATTATGTGACCATCAGGATCATCAGCATCTACTTTAATTTTTTTACACAGTGAATCAGAGATACTGAGGAAAGCATCCAGGAATGTGTGTTTTAAAGATTCACTCCTTTGATCAATCAATAGCAGAGTTTGCACCAGCATTGTGAAGAAGTGGTTGCAGAAGCACATTCTGAGGCCTTCCTGTGCTCTGATGTTTGGTGGGAGCTGTGTGAGAATGAAAGGACTCTGGAAGCACTAAAGCCCTTCTCTCTCACCAGGCACTTCTCCTGGATGCACATGAGTGCAGTCTGCCTGGTGTGTGCTGCTTAGGACTTTCTGGTTTGAAGAAGCAAAAACAGTCCAGACCCAGGGCCCGCCATCCTGGCACACCCACTTCTTGCATCCCTGGGCTCAGACACAACCTCCAAGACACAGGGTACAGTGCAGTCATTCTTCTCACACAGCAATGCCTATCTGCTCTGGCAAATTCTGATAAATGTAATGCCAAGTTGAACAATGGGCAACTCGTACAAGCAGTATTAATCAAAGAAGGGGCTGGGAGACCTCTTGGGTACTTTTGTAGCAAAGGAAAAATATTCACATGCCTTATTTCTTTGCATGTCCATATTTATTGGTTCTTTTCTTTTCCTCTAACCTAACAATCAGGTTGTTTACAGTACAATAGTTAGGCTGGTATCATCAGCTTGTGTATAAAAAGCTGCTCTCTGGAGGCCTATTTCTGAACTGTACTCTCTCCAGTTCCCCTAAACACTAAATAAGTTAAAGTGTGGATGGCTTTTAATGAAAGCCTTAGTTTCCTTGGTTTAGCTTTTAACTGTGTGACAATCATATACACATACACATTACATCACATCCTGGCCTGTTTATTGGAATTGAAAACCCTCAGCCTAAATGTCAAACTAAGCCACAGAGAAATGTGAACAGCTCGGTTTAGTAATGGCAACTGGGAAGGTTGGCCCCATCGCTCACTGCAAGGGGAAGTCCAGCTTGCTCAGGTCCCCAGATTCTAGGGGAATACAGAAATAGGATCAGTGTTGTCTGAGCATAGATTGAGAAACCTAAGGTACAAGAAATGACTGATGAAAACCCCTCTACAGACTCCAGGTAATCTGTATGCAACAACTTGAAGCATAAAGACAAGAGACTTCTGAGTGGTTTGGAATGAACTGCATTCTAGAGTTGTCCCACTTGGATTTGTCCTCTGTGGTTGGTGACAGGCAATGTCTGAGACTTCTTTTCTAGCCTACAATTAGTTGTACTGTCTGCTGCTTCTGTTGTGGTGCTGTGAGGTTGAAAATCCAAGCTGAACTTTTCCAATAAAGACTCGGTCTAGCTGAACGCTTACAAAAGCCACCAAACAGCACAATTAGAAGTTCTACATCAACTTATATAAAACATATTGTGATAGTGACCCCAAGCTTTTGCTGGCACTCCCACATTGAAACAAATTTGAATCAAAAGCAAGAATTATTTTTTTTTTTTCTGTTTCCTGTTGTCAGGTTGTTAAAGTAGTGAACTGGAAAAAGGACACAAAGTTGGGGAGAAAGAGAAAGGCCAGTTGTCAACAGTGGGGCTGAAATCATCCTATCTACATGTTAAATTCTATCATGCTGGGCATTTGGAGGTTTTCTTTTGATGTATTTTTGCATATAAAAACAGCAAATATATGTGCCAAAATAAATAACTTTGGGTCAATACACGTCCATAAGCATATCAATGCATATAATCCCTTAGTATTTTCATGAAAAGAGAGGCATAATCACTGCTAGAAAAGTTATCAGCCAAGAAAAGATGGGTTATCTTAAGAAGTTGGTTATAGGGAATTTAATCTCATTATTCTACAGTTTAAAGATCTAGGATCCTTGTTTTATGATTCTATCTACATCATATGCATATGATGTATATATTCTCCTTTGATTTTCAAAGAATAGCAACCTATTACCTGAAGGAAGAAGAGGTACTTGACTGCTAATGGTAAATTAATTAATAGTAGTTAGTAAAATTAACAACAAAACATCCTGTCCAATAAATGTGTTACTTTTGAAATGGAAGCAGGGAAGGGTTTCCTTGTTGTCTTGTGGATGCAAGTAATCCTTGTGGCCAGGAGCTGAATTTCCTCTTAGTATGGCAGGTGGGGAGATAGTGACATCTTAATGGTCAGTCCTGTGTGCTAATGCCCAACAAAGCACGATCACACTGAGTTTCAATCACTTTTGCAGTAGGCCTGAGGCTCACTCACCTGGATAGCACAGCCTCAGGGACATGCGACCATTGGGCCAGATCATCAACATGACTGGCATCGGAACCACTTCAGGAACTAATAAAGTGCATTTCTGGATGCGTTATGGAGGCATGATCTTTGAGGCTGTATCTGACCCCTCTCGCCCTTTCTTCTCTGGTACATTCTCTGCTCTGCTTCTTAGCTGCCACACAATGAACAATTATATTCTCTGCAGCATCATGTCTTTCTGCCATGATATTCCTGTCTCAGAGTCAGCCATCCATGAACTAAAGTGCTGAAACCATGGCCGATGTTCATCTCTCTCTTTAAGTTGTGGGCATCAGGTATTTTATCCTGGGAACGAGGGATCTGACCAATACAGGAACCAGGATATATCTATGAGCTGCCATGGATCTTGAGCATAGTATGTAGAATATGCCATGCTGTACACTGCATACAAAGCTAATGTCTCAATATCTCTTCTCTTAGGCACACTGTACATCATCAATCACTTTCCTCTGCAGCCCCATAATCTTTTGAGTAGGAAATTTGGGATTCTACTGAGTTAAATGTTGTTGCAGTACAGACTCTTATATGCACTGACTTTGAAGGCTAGAGCCAAAATATTTGCTATCCCTGTATCCTTTCTTTTTACCTAATTATTTGGACTGCCAAATTAAGTTGTTGACCATCTGGAAGAGAAGCTTAAATGATATTCTCTATAACTCAGGCACTTGAACTTAACTTCACTATCTTTATGAATATCAAATGCCTTAGACATTACATGAAGCAGATATTTTCCATCAGTTGTTGATATTATAAACTTTAAAACCCCATAGAATGTAAAAATGAGTAAATAAATAACAATTATACATTGTTACACAGCTATTTTTCAACTTAACCACTTACAAAATTGTAGCATTACACATTCTATGGCCTTTTTTCCTTGTCTCATATTGTGCCTAAGGAGAGTCACCTAGAGGGAAAACATTCTCTCAGGCTTTCACAGAAAGCAAAATGGTCAAGCAAAGACTGTGAATCATCCAGATGGCTGACACTGACAAAAGTTTTGCAAACCATAGTACATGATTCCCGGGTAAACCCTGGGGGGACCTGACTAACCTTGCCCGATAAAAAAGTTACATATTTTTTGTAATCTAGGTCTCATTTTATCTTGGTGTTAGTCATTCAGCAGAAAAGTCTAACCATAAGGTATAAAAAAGAAAAGCCATATTAATATGCTGAGTTGTAAAAGGCTCAAGTCAACAGCCCCCAGTAAAGCCAGAGACCTGATAATCCACTACTGTTATGGATTAGACTATCAGACTCTACATACAGCTGCTTTCTCTTTGTGTAGTGAAAAGAAAACTCTATACTAATGATGTTTAGATAAGAAATTATGTCTGCATCTTGTACCTGAAAAGCTACAATGAAGAAAACATTATGTAATGTATTAACTATTATAAAATAACACAACAACAATAATAATCATAATAAAATATTTCTCTCATACCATATGAATAAAAAATATGACTCACAGAGACTAAGGGATAACTTCATAGGCAAATGGCTAGCAAGAGGCAGAGCCAAGTCTTAAACCTAGTTCTGCCTAGTCCATATCTGGTACACTAACCCCTGACAACATTCTGCCTCTCCAGCTGCTGCCTCACTGTCTCAGCATGCCCTGAGAGTGGGGCCAGAATGGCACGTGGTGCCCAGGACTAAATCCCAGTCCCTGAACTTTGCTTAAGCAGGTGCTCTAGTGGGCTGAGCTAACTGGCTATCTCATCCATGAAGTCTCAATCTTGCCTGGCCCTTGGTCAGGAGCTCCATGGCCGTGAAGAAGTGAAAGACTCCAAGACTAAAAACAATACCAGATATGTTGTAAGTGTCTAACTGCCAGAAACTTACAGACTTGTGAGTTTGTGTCAGGCGTTTGAGCTAATAAGGCATTTTGAACATGAAAACTATTTGATTTTAACAAAGGCATAAAGCTACAAAGACAAGTTAGAATGCTAAACTTATTTTTTTCAGAGTTCCTTTTGTTATAATCTTGAATGAATGGTTGAAGGAATGTGCAGTGTATTTCGAGGAAGGAGAAAATACAAATAATTCATTTAGAGTTTAGTTATGATTGAGAAGCTCTTCATACACAATCAGATGCTTTGATAACAGGACACATCATCCCTAAGTATGAGAGAATTGATTCCAAAGTGAAAACTGCAGAGTAGCTTGTACTTTCCAATTATATTACTTTAAGCCTCATTGAGTGCTGAGGGATCCTTTTGAACTTGGAAGGATATTTCAGAATGTCCCTAATTTCTCATATTATGGTTTGGTGCAAAATTGTTGCACAAGAGGCTCAGGTGCTTAGCGATGAGCTTTTGGAAGCTGAATTGATCATGTGAGTGCTAATCTGATTAACCTATTCATGTGCTTAAAGTTGAGTGTACAGCAATAAAGTGGGTGAGGTTGGAGGAAGGTCCCTGGGGACTGAATCTGGAAGGACATATTCTTGTCCCCAGCTCTCCCTTCCTCCTTCTCTGTCTCTCTCTATGTCTCTCTCTGCCTCTCTCTGTCTCTCTGTCTCTCTATCTGTCTCTGTCTCTGTATCTCTCTCTGTCTCTCTCTCTGTCTCTCTCTCTGTCTCTCTCTGTCTCTCTCTCTCTCTCTGTACCCCCCCCACACACACACACACACAAATTCTGTTTTCTCTGCTTCTTTGCTGCCATAAAGTGAGGAACTCCTCTACCAGGCTGTCTCACAATTACATCTCTACATCCAGATAGCAGTGGACTTAATCTGAGAGCCAGCATAAACCCTTTCTCCTTTAGGTTGTGTGCCATGTAGTGTACAGTAATTCATTCCAGCAACAGGAAAGTGACTGATGTGCTTCTCCTTGAAGAACATTCTGTGTTCTGTTGGCTTTCAAGTTGTGGAGTGTCCTACATTCCTATCTTGTTAAATTCAGGGTGGAAATATGCATGGGACAAGAGCAGTCGATCTCAAAGCCACACCTAGGCAGGACTTTTTGTGTTCTCCTAGCTATTCTTGACCCCATGCTGCCTTCTTTTGATTACTTGGTCACTATTGATTGCTTTTCCTGAGGGTCTGGGTAATGACTGCAGGAAAATCTAACTTGTGAGAGTTTCCTGCTCCATAATGATCAGTCTTGATGATGACTAACCTTGAATTCACAGTGACCCTGGCAGTGTAGTGACAGAAAAGAATGTGTGTGTGTGTGTGTGTGTGTGTGTGTGTGTGTGTGTGTGTGCATAGTGATGTAAAGTGAAGAAAAAACATACAGTGACTCAAATCCTCTGTTCTTGGCTGAACGTACAGCAAGAAAAGAGAGAACCAGATAAGCAAATGTATATATAGCATTTCCCATGAAAGAATTCCAGATGATGTCCTGCCCCCGCACTTGATCATCTGACCCAACCACGTCCTTCAAACTGGACCCAAATCTTAGCTTCGTGTCCCAACTTGACTCCCTGTCTTTGGCTCTGAACCTATCCCTATGCATTCTCTTGAGCTGGCTATCTCAGATTTCGATGGATAAAGAGGTCTAGTGCTATCCTCAAAGGCTCCAGTTAACCTTTTTTGTGTGTGTTTAAGCCCACAATATTTAAAAATAGGTTTGAGAAATTGTGTGGATGGCTTTACAGGTACAAAGGAGTCAGCAATTGCCCTAGCATGTGTGCCCTTGCTACCTGTGTTTCTTTCTGCAACTTAAACTTCAACGGCAACTTGGTTTTGAAGCTTCAATTCACTCAACTCTGAAACTATTTTTACATTTCTGTCAAATCTCTTCCTGATCTCCCTCCTTTGAAAAAGATTCTTACAAATCCCATCATAATGGAAGAAATACAAGAAATTTCCAGGGTAGAAAGAAATTGGACAGCAATTGGTGTTACAGGTTGGCTACCATGTCATAAGCTAATGACATCATTTAAAAAGATCATCATTCATCTAACACAACTGTTTATGAATTTACCCCAACGAAAGCAAACTTCATGACTCCTCTTAACTTTTCACAATTCAGATGCCCCAGTTACTAATTATCCAGGTTCATGTGCATTTGATGAGGATAAAGGAGGAGGTGGACTGTAGATTAATAACCAAGCATGACAGTCAATGTGACACCGGGTCTCAGAGAAGAAGAACCAATGCTCAGAGGCACCCAGAGAAGGTGTTCCCACGTAGACTTGCTGCATAAAGTAACACTTTGTAGATGAAGCAGAGTGAGCACTGAAAGCTGAAGAGTGGGCGAAGGACCTGAGGGAGAGAGCAGAAAGAATGCCCTAGCCACATGCTCTACAAAGTCGCTGGGCCCGGAGAGCCGTGCCAGCTCTGGAAAGGGATCCTGCTGCCATTTTTCTTTAAAATCAATGGAGATAGCAGTGGAAAACAAAGCTACCCAGCAGGCCAGGGATCAGTCATGAAGATTATTGTCATAAGTTTCTCATCACCTCCTTCATCCACCTCAGATTGGAAGCTAGAAATAGAAGAACCACCCCAAATCCTTTATTTCTTGACAATGGACTACTAATCCATTTAGAGGGCTTTTTAGACCCAGATCACCAGACTGTGAAGATTGTACCTTCCTGTGTTTCTTGTTAAATGGCTGGAGCTCTCCAATGCAAATCTCAACCAACTGCTATTTTCTTAGTCCCCTTGGTACTGATGTCACTGCACCATTTTTCTTTAGCTCCACTCTATACATCTTTCCTAACATCATATTTCTATCTATATCAGCCCCCTTACAAAACTGTGGCCACATATTTACTTTCTATTAATGTATGCCTGCTTTATTTTGTAATATTCAAATTAATGCCACCTTCTCCACTCAGTTCCTTTAAACCCCTTAACAAAGGCCAACAATCCTTCAGCCGCATTTGCAGAATACCATTGTCTTTCTACTCTGCACTTTTGTTAATAAGACTCTAGGGCATGGTGGCGCATGCCTGTAATCCCAGCACTCGGGAGGCTGAGGCAGTAGGATCGGTGCGAGTTCGAGACCAGCCTGGGCTACAAAAGTGAGCTCAAGGCCAGCCTCAACTGCATAGCGAGACCCTGTCTCAAAAAGACAAAAAACAAAAACAAAAAAAAGACTCTAACTCGAGCTCTCAGTTTTGTCACATAGGGTCATCTCACCCATACTTTAGGAAATATAAAATACTTTATTAATATCAAGGGACTAGTACATCCATATGCTTTATTAAACAGTTATATTTATAAGTATTTTATGTATATTTATAGTTACTTGTTTGTACATCAGCTTCCCCAAATAGCAAGTAGATTATTTGTCCTTTCTAAAAATAAACATAGTTGCACTGTTTGTTTATTTACTTTCTGTGTTTAATTCTGGCACCTGGGACATATTAAGTGCATTCATGAGTTTTAGCTGAACAAAAAGCAATATAAATAGAAATTCTTTCCACCACTCCCAACACACAGACATGCACATATACACATACGCATGCACGCGCGCACACACACACACACACACACACACACACACACACACAGTTCCTTAATCTTTTTTAATTTTCTGCTGAGGATTAAACAATATAAACAAATGGAGCTTTCCTACAGTCTCTTTCTCACATACACACATACAAAAGCAATCATTCCTTAATCCTCTCTAATTTCCTGCGGAGGATCCCTAGGTCAGTGAGGACAGTATTTGAAGGTGCCAAAGACCTCTTGAAGTTATTCAGGAATTCTAACTTTTTGTGGGGAATTATCTAGTCTCATGTAATTCAATAAGACAGTCACGGGGACCTTACTCTTCATTTTGAAAGGCACTCAACATACCAGTTAGAAATTACACATTTGAACAACTCAATGTATTAATAGATATTCAAAACATGTTTTTTCTCCAATTTACAGTCAACTTTCCACTCTAGCTCCCAAACTGCTGCATATATTTTCAACAGGAAAACAAGGAAGGTTCATTTTTTAACTAGAAATGCCTTCTGCTTTCTTCATTTTATTTAAAGTTCATGATATCTTCTAAATTATCTATCTTTAGGGGGACAGGGAGATAGCTCAGTAGAATAAGCACTTGCCGAGCAAGCTTCAGGGCCTGAATTCAACCCCTGGTTCCACAAAAAAAGAAAAGAGAGAGAGAGAGAGAGAGAGAGAGAGAGAGAGAGAGAGAGAAGAAGAAGAAGAAGAAGAAGAAGAAGAAGAAGAAGAAGAAGAAGAAGAAGAAGAAGAAGAAGAAGAAGAAGAAGAAGAAGAAGAAGAAGAAGAAGAGGAAGAAGAAAGAGAGGAAAGAGAGAGAGAGAAACAGAAAAGAAAATTATCTATCTTTTCTGGAGTAAGATATTCATAACTATTCCTTACATTAGGTCTAGAGCGTTGTTGCCTGAGGTTTGTTCAAGGGGCATTTCTGGAATAATTACTGTCATCAGCTTTAGAAGACAGAGTTTTTCTGAAAGAAGCAGCTGGAAAAATTAGCCTGGGAGGTCTTGTTCCTCCATGTGATGGAGAAGACCAAGTAGAGTTCAGCAAGCTATCTCCAGGCTGTGAATATTAGAAAGTCAATTTGTACATTTTATTTGTTTTAGCATCTGGGCCAGGGGCTTAAAAAATACTTTCCTGAGGCTATTAACATTCCACTGACTGGAAGCTTTGGGTTTTTTGTTTGTTTGTTTGCTTCTTTTAATTTTGCTCTGAAGCCTATTTGTAAATATGAGCTGAAATTAATGGTAAATATAATGTTAAATAATTGCAGTGTTGTATACAGATGTGTAGTTGTAGCAGCTTACTTAATTCCAACTGCGTTGTAGAAATTGACCTCATAACCAAGAGTCATATATTCTCATTAAAGAACTCATCCTATCGCTGATAACTGACATTCTAACTTTTGATGAAGAGCAGAATTCTCTAAACTGATGATTTTGCAGCTTAAAACTCTCAGAAGGAATGAGGTTTGAGTTCTGAGTCTTACTGGCAAAAATTCCTCTGAGATGTTCTAAAATCATAGGCATTTTAATGATCAATTGGAATGACTATCTCTTTTTATGAACCATTATCTCTAATATGGAAAATGTGTGTCGTATGTATTCTAGAAAGTCACCCATCTGCTTCTTTTGAAAGATAGAACTGATCACCTCTTATGGGTCCTAGCTTCAGTGCTAGGAAGGTGAAGTAACAAATGTATTCAATGCTGGGTGTATAGTGTAGCTAGTAAGAAGTAGAACCATCTCTTTTCCTACATAAATCTAGGTAATCATTTCAGTTATTATTATAGGCAAGAAATTTTTGTTTCCCATAGTAAAGACTTACATTTTGAGAGTATGTCCTTTGATAATACTCATTCTAAGCTAGCTGGAATCCCCCAACACACTGTTGATGTTCATAATTTCAGAAATACTCAGCGAAAAACTAAAAACCAACTCACTCTGTCATTTGATGACCAATACTGCAATCTTAAATATATTTTCAAATAATAGCTCCATCATTTTTAGGCATTTCCTTGAAATTTTTAAAAAGAAGTCAGCCTCCTCAGTTTTCTGTATTTTAAAACAATTGTTTGATTCCTCTCCTAAGCTTTTTCCTTAATGCTAATTAAGCACTTAAATTAATTTTGTAAGATGCTGATATGGGCTTTCACCACTCTAACCTGATCTTCACTTACCTATGGATTTCCGTCATTCCTTGACCCTCTTAAAAGAAACTATTAGCGTAAATGTCACTCAAAGAGAATGAAAAATAGTGCCAACAGAATTTTCCATGGACTCTGTGTTCCTGAACCACTATGTTTATGACTAGCTGGACTGAGAAGCATGCAGCCTGTTGACACTTGAGGAGACTGAGATTAGGGAAGGGAGTCAGTGATCTTGTCTCCTAAAGATACTAAGTGGCAAAGTCAATGCTCAGACCCTGGGCCCCTTCCCTAGTCATTCAGTCTGTCCTGTGGTCACACATCTCCAGTAGGTGGAGTGTTTACAAGCCAATCTGCTACCTGCATTATTCACAGAAAGTATTTCTTATGCTAGCACTAGACCTAAAGAGAAGACACACAAGAAAGACTTGATTGGAGAAGTAGTTCTACATTGCCCCCTGAATGAAATGGCAAAAGGAGAGACAAGGAATCTGACCAAAAAAGAATGATGTAGAGGCTGGAGGACTTTAGATGATATATGAAGGCATTAATAAAAAAGCGGCTACTCACAGGGTTATGATTGATTATGTATTAAAATCAACACAGTTGCTTTTCTTTACTTTAGCTGTGACAGGGGCTGAACTTTAGCACCATAATGGCCCTGAAAAAGGGAATTGCAGCTGAGTCTACATAGTATCTGGTCTATATCCTGTGGACTGCATGGCAGGTTGCTGGTGCATAAATCTCAAGGAGTGACAGACCGAAAGGCCCATATATAGGCTCAGTCTAGCATTCCCGAGGACTCTGTAGCTAGGCCAATAAACACATCAAGGTCGTTTGTGTTCCCAAGTCTTTGCCTCCGCTTCATGGAAGAGGCCATGAGGACCTGTTGCCCTTTAAGCTTAAACACGGAGATGACCAAGTTCAATTAAAGTTAATTGTTGCAAGTTCTTGCATGACACATCTGTTCGGAGGAAGGAAGATCATTTCTGAGTGCTAGGAATACAAAAGTATCCCTCTGAGGTTGAAGTTTTCTGGTCCTTCCCTAGTGTCATATTCTAGTTGTATTCAAAATAACACAAAAGCATTGTAATAGTGGTTAGCCTACAGAAACTCAGGGCCTACTCTTATATGACTGCTTGCTTCTTCAACTCAGTAAAATATCAAAGACTTTAAGGATTGATATCCAATGTAATACGTTGTATTTCACAGAATGTAGAAGGCAAGAACAATAAATAAAAGGGGGGAAAAGGAAAAGTCTTGAGTTGAAAATTCACCTATGTGGGGTTAGGGGGAGGAGTGGAAAGGGGAATTGCAACTGAGTCTACATAGTATCTGGTCTATATCCTGATGTACAATTGAGAAAATCATGGCACAGATGAGGCCATGATGGACCTACGATCAGACAGCGAACTGTGTATAGAGTAATTTCTGTTCCAACATCAGAAACACATTCATTATCAGGCAGATAACTAGGAAATGCCATACAACATTTAAACATTCATGTACATTTCTCTCTGATTCCATATGCACACTCATGTTTGACATAATGATCAGAATAAATACAAATAATGGAAGCATCTGCTTTAAACTCTTTGAAGAAATAAATGAATAGAAAGTACCAATGAGTAATAATTGTTTCTTCAAAAAAAAAAAAAAAACAAAGTGCCCCATTTTATGAAATTCATAACCATGTTTGACAGAAAAGTATCCACGTAGACAAACGTTAGATAAAATCACTGGTGTCTAGGAGGTGAGACTTGGAGCTCTTTACTTATTTCACTTAAAACATCCTTCAGCGATTACTATTTTATCAACATCATTTCAAATAAATACATGGTAATGAAGTGGACTTGCCCATATTGTCCTCTAGCTATACTCTCTACTGAACTCTGCAAAGTAGATGAGAACAATGATGCAGTTACCTGGAGGATTCCTCGCTTCACTCCATCTTCTTCGCTTGTACAGTGATTGGACCCTCCCTACAGCAGTGCTCACTGCTGGGTCTTTGGTTTCATTTAACTTAGCAGATATCAATGGACATGGATGATGTGCCAGATGCCTAAGTCAACACTTGCTCTGGCTTTCTGAAGCATTTTAGGGAAATAAAAACACTCCACTCGGAAATCATCAGATCATAGAAAAACCAACAGAGTACAGATGAGGGGATAAACTATCATAGTTGAGAGTTTCACAACAGACAGTTTCACAGCTTCTCAAATAGTAGCACCTGAAAGGATGAGTAAAGGCTACCCAGAAAAGGAAGAAGAACACTGGACGGAATTTTCGGTGCTAAGTCATAAAATTATAAAACAAACCCTAGGAGGCAGATGTGACTGTGACTCAGGGAGATGACTAAAGATGAGCACAGACAATAACCGTGGAGGCCACTGTGTGGGGGGCTTCATCATAAGCCCTGCTGAGCTCAGTGTCTCTCTGTGAATCTCAAGTAGGTCAGTATTCAGATCCATTTTTCTCCCAGTGTATTTGGAAAATGGAGGGAGTCACTGTGGGAATGGATGGGCTGGCGGGGGGCTCTACTGTCAGCTCACGAGCATTTTGGACTGCTATCTCTTGAGATGCATAGCTGCACCCAACTCAGTGAACCTTCAAGGTAGATGGACCAACTCATATCCAAATCCCTTGCGGTGTCCTTCCCAGTCTCAACAGTCCTTCAAGGCACAGCATAGCCTCCTCCAGGACAATAAAATGCACGCAAGCACCTTCCTTGTGCTTTGCTTTTGAAAATAGAACCAGGAACAGTAGTCTCTCGCAAATAGGTGGCTGAATGGCATCCCAGGGCCCTGTTATGTTCTGTTCTGCTTTCGAGTTTTAATAAGCTAAACTGTGAACACAACTCAATGTTATTAAAAAAAAAAAATAGCAGCAGTATATGGTTGCTTCCAGTCATCCTGTAAAAGTGCTTCCCTCTGTTATTCTGAAAGTATTAAAAGCTAATTGTTTTATTTTTCAATTAAGGCCTGCATGTGTGAGAATGTGTGCCCACATGTGTCACCAACAAAATTGCATTTCCATGGTGCCATGGCTGTCCCTTGGGTAACGCTTTCCACTTGGTGGTGAGTGATGGTAATTCATGCTCAGCTCTAGTACACAGTTGGTAGACTCTGAGCTCAGAGGACAGTACCCCTTGAGTTTTTGACAGCAGTGGAATGTAAATACATGAAAGCAAGATGAACCAAACATGGAGTTTCTTGAGGACTGGGGAGATTGCAAGAGATGAAATCACTTTCACTTAAGAAGGAAGAAAAAGGTCACTATAATGAACTCCCAGGATTTCATAGGTGAGTGTTGCCATTTTTATTAAGGGTACATACAAAGCCGGTGTAACTCAAAGTGATGGTTATCTCCTTTTCTAGACTATGCCAGGTCATTTCTGTTCAGTGCAGTAGACAAATTGGAGCAAATTTTAGGAAAAAATGATTGGACTGATGTCCCTTCAGGACACCCTACCCTCACCAAAATGCAAATGAAGATCATTAAACAGTTATTCCCATTTCATCTGCCTCTAGAAGTGGAAAATTTTCCCTAGTTTCTTCCTGTCACTCTGTTCTGCAGAGAAAGATGGTTTCTCTGCCTTGTGTCACCTCTGTTTGTAATGCCTCTGGGAAATAAGGACTCACAAATTCACCAGCAAGAGAGTATGTGGTGGCCAAACGAAATCCTACCCATTTTAAACAGAGTTGTTTTGCAGTGAAAAAGCAGCTTAGGAAGAGGCATGCTGTTTCATTCAATTCCAACTCATCCGAAATAATTCAATAAGGGTGTCCTCTTCACCTAGCAACTGCAGAAACTCTCTTGCAGGAAGACAGAGATGTCTTAGTTTGTAAAGTCCAGGACATTTCCTGCAAGTTAGCAGTCATTATACTCCATTGTATTTATTCGTTTGCTGTCAGTCCTACCTGCAGGATGATGTGCCCCACACTGGTAGTCTATAGCTCCCTTACCCACTCCCTCTTCCTCATATCCACTATGTGTGAGAACCACTTAACCAGAATTCATTCATTCATTCATTTTTCATTCATTCATTCATTCATTCAATGAAACATACAGAGGCTTAATATGAGTCTGCATGTTGCTATACCCATGGACCACAGTAAGAAAACACACGTGGCTTGTAGCCATTCAGAGCTTAGGTCCACTGGAGATACTTGAACTAGCAGAAGGAAGGAAATGAACAGGAGTTGTCAGAGAGACTCCCAAGAGGAGGGGACTACATTTGGTTTGGAGCCAGCAAAGCACTTCTGAAAAGATGACACTGCAGATGAGAAGAGGGAAGTAAGAAGAACCCCGCTATGCACAGAGAGGGGAAAGCATGACTGGCACCACCGAGCTCACACTGTGTTGGAGCTTGGCATCTTTGGGAAACGTACCATGTCAGTTTGCTAGGGCTTCCAGCCACTGCAAAGTGCTATACATGGGTTGGCTCAAACAGCAGAAATTTATTTTCTTATAATTGTGAGGCCCAGAATTCTAATGCAAGGTGTCAGGAGGGTGTTTGCTTCTAAGACTTCACTCCTTGAGCTTCACATGCACAACTTCCCTGTGTCTCCCGGTTATGGTCCAGTTGTTGCCCCATAGCTTCATGCAGTCATGAGGCGGGGACTTCTAGAGTTTGAAACTAACTCATGATCCACTGGAATTACGTGTCTTAGTACTGCTGGGATTATGGGTGTGGTCTGTGGTGGACATCCTGAGGCAGAGAGCCTGACTGTATTAGAGAGACAGAGAAACAAACCCTCTCTCTGTTGCTCTGTTACCTTGGTTGGTTGGTTGCCTCTGTTGCAATTGTTCTGCCACCATGAAGTGCTGCCCTCTGCCATGCACCAGTCTCTTTGGGAGCCAACCAAGTATGGACGGAAACCCCCAGTGACTGTGAGCTAAGTTCTTCTTCGTTTTGGGTGTTAGGCATTTGTCTCAGCAATGAGAGAAGAGGAACTGAAGACAGTCCCCCTGCCCTTTCCTCTGTGCCTATATATCCCTTCCTTATTAGGACACCACCTATATTGACTGGAGTTCACTAAAATATCCCCATTGTAACTTAATCTCCAATGTGTAGGCCTCATTTCCAAATATAGTGACATGCTGAGGTTGCACAGTTAGAACTTCAACCTATGAAATTTGGGAGGACACAATGCAGTCTATAACACTCCAGGAAGTAAAGTAGGATTGGCTCCTACACTCCAGATATACAAGAGCTATCAGTGTATAACCAGTCATGAGGCATACATATATATATATATATATATATATATATATATATATATATATGAAATAGGATAGATATACAGCTATTTCTCAGTTCAGTGAAAATAAAGATTTGTACTAATAGTGTTTATACAAGATAGCATGTCTGCATCTTGTAGTCTGAATAACTACTAGGAAGACAACAATATGCACTGTATTAATTGGTGTAACTGTCCTACTAACTAACCTGTTTTGAAATTGTCTCATTGCTGTTTCCTTCTCATTAAAATTAATTTAAGAAATAAAAAATGACATAAATTTAGCTTTTAAAGCCACTACATTGGAAAAAGCATGAAAACAAGTGTAGGGTAGTAAAATTATAGGTGAGGAGATCAGTTGGCAGCTATTGCAGCTGTCGCCAAGAGAGGACGATAGAAATGAGATTCGAGAAGAGCAAAGGATAGCAAGAGGAGGCTGGGGTCGCTAGGCTGCCATAAGAGAAAGAACAACGAAGGGATGCATGCAAAAGCCAGGGGATTCCACTGAGTGAATGAACCCAGCCACAAGTTGCCACGAGGTAGTCACCCTGAGGGTGCTGTCCTGACAGGACAAAATGTTAACTGGATTTGCTCGTGCATTTGTCTGCCAGCAACCTGGTAGAACACACTTCTGGGCTTGTCTGGGTAGCTTCTGGAATTTCAGCCTTGACCTTCATGACCACCCTCACCCTCTCCACCCTCCAGCACTGTTCCCTCCCCTGTTTCCATCTTGATGCCAGACAACCATGGACTGTATCCCCTTCAAGCTGAAGCCAAATGAAATCTTTACATTCTTGGCATCAAATATTGTGCCTAACAATAGGAAAGCAACTGATACACCTGGCTTTGCCCTGGAGTTGGTAAAATGAGGCCTCCCATCTCTATCTGCCCTCCATGGGACAAAATTCCCTATGTGAAGTGTGGTGTAGTGTGTTGAAGAGCCTCCCATTCTGCAAGAGACACTGAGGTTCCCTGCTAAGCTATCGGATGGTAGGCACCGCCACGCAGAGGCATACTGCAGGAGTATATAGAATGAGTATACAATATATAGAGGTGCTTGTGCCAGGCTAGATTTATTTTTTGAGGGTTGCTCCTCTTGGGATTTCTAGCTCATCAGCTCTTCCATTCCTTAGACAAAATGCTGCTGCCTTTGAGCACCACCCTACACAAATGTCCAAGTTACTTGAGTCAAGTAGAGTGGTTTGGCTCAGTTGAGCTTTTGCTCTTAGCCCAGCACCAAGGTTCACAACATTTAGAACGTGGGCCTTGCATTCCCCGCACTCATGCTCACACAGCACCAGAGAACCACTTCTTGTAAGAGAAATAGTCATTAATGCCATCGAGGCTGGAGAAGTTTTCAGCGCCAGCACTGGATGAGACCTTAAGGAGTTCAAGTCCATCAGTTACCCTCTGCCTTAGAGATGGCAAACCATTTAGTATCAAGTGCCGAGTCTGTAACCAAGAGCCTAGTTTTATTTAGCACAAACTACTGACACCACCAATTCAGTTAAAACTGAATTGACTTTTCAGCTTAGAAAAAAAAAAACAAAAAATTAATACATTTATGTCTTTTGTCCTAAAAGAAAAACAACGCATGTTCCACTAGTTCAAGACCATGCTTGGACTCTACCCGCACAAGTCCCTAATCTAGAAAAGTCAAGCCCCACGCTCCTCCTTTACTCCTCTTCCCCTACTTCCCAGCATTCTCCTCAACTCAGCCACTAAGCCACCCAAATGATTAGGTTTGCTACAAGAAAGGAAAACCGCCCTCTTCTTTCCATACTCTCACGGCCAAACTCCTCTGCACAAGTGATAGCCACTCACCAGTCTGCGGCTCCCTGGCCAGAAGCTCTGCATTCTTTCATAAATGCACTTGAACATGTCAGGGTCTAAGCCAATCTGGCTGTCTCTGTACCTGAAGGTCCAAGTCACTCATTGATGTTCTTAAAATGATGCAAAGATATTGCATAGAGTGCCCCAAAAGGGAATGATTGGACTCTGTCCTGGTGCTAGGGATCACCACCACCCATCCAGAACCCGTAGGCCAAAATCTACTCATCTTTTGAGCTTTTTTAAAATCTAGATGTGACAACTATGTGACATTTATGACTTGATATTATCTTGGGTCAGTTTCTTTTTTCTCATATATAACAATCCACTAGCTGTCCTTCTTAACAAATGCAAAAGTCTCTAGTTAATCAATAATCTTGTTTCTCGTCATTTACTCTTTTTCTAGCTTCTATGCCTCTGTCTCTCTCTATCCCTTCCTCCCTCTCTCCCTCCCACCTTCCTCCTTCCCTCCCTCCCTCTTCAGTTATTGTACTCAGCTTCAACAGAATACAAAAGACAGACTTGGTTTGCTGTCAGTAATGACAGATAACAAACAATTTGGGAAATTCCTCCATCAGTTTTAGGTTCCCATACTTCATAGGACTGGTTGTGCCTACCCTGTCAAGCTGGCACATAACTATTCTTTAAGGTTATGTCCTGTTTTGAGGACATAACCTTGAGGTTTTGTCCTGGACTTGAAAATATATGGAGTAGTCTTTCCTTACGCAGTGGAATATATATATAACTTTATACTGTATATATATATATATATATATATATATATATATATATATATATACTTTCTTTATAGTATAAAATTATACTATAATAGTAGAAAATATAGTATTAATACAGTAGGGCAATAGCCATAGTAATATAAGAACTATTAAAATATACTGTAGTCATATGAGTACGTACTTTTCCAAGTTTTCCCCCTTATTGCACTGTGCATATCCTCCTTCTCCTGTGGTGATCAGATGGCACAGTAGCATAGGTACTGTGAGATAGGATTGGGCTCCTCTGTAAGTATTAATAGGGCACAACCATGGCAATGCTGCAGCAGTAGATCTGAAAACCCAGATAGTTATGGAGTGACTAACAGGTGGGTAGCATATATACCCTGGACACTTGGGGACAAAGTGGTGATTCAATTCAGAGTGAAAGCAGGAGAACAATGCAGGATTGCAATGTAAAATTTTTCTTCACACTATTATTTGTTTTATATTGTTAGATCATAAATGTACTTCTAAAATCAAATTTAAAGCTTAATAATTTATATTTTTCTGGAGCCAGCCTGATAACTCAGCAGACTAAAGTGTCTGCTTAGGCAGAGCACAGCGGCTGGCCTAGAGGGCACACTGAAAGGCCAATTGAGACTGGGCATGGTGGTGCCTGCCTGTAATCCCAGCACTTGGGAGGCTGAAAACAGAAGAATCACTGAGTCCAATCTGTGTAGTGAGACCCCATACACCCTGTGCACCTTGTCCTAAATACATAAAAACAAAAGAATTTATACTTTTCTGGAATTTTCTTTTTAATATTTTCAGATCATGGATAACCATGAGTAAGCAAACCATTAGAAAAGAAACCACAAATAAGAATGATCAACTGTATATATTGAATGGCTAGTATTCCTCTTGTTAATTCATAGGCCCTAGTTAATACGTAGTCTCAGTATCTGAACTACATTTAAGAATGCAGGCCACCTCCAATACCTGTTTGGTAAGCTATACTTCTGTTCCCATGGACAAAGACCTGAAGATTAGGGCTGCCCTGGAATATCCAGGGAAGCCAGGGTGTGTTTTACATAGTCATTTTCTGACTGGCATCAAACATAGGGACAGTCCCCTTTCCTATATCACTAGCTGGAAACTCAAGAGTCCTCGAGACATGTTGAAAACCCTGAATTTAAGTAACTACGATGTACATGGGAGTTGGAACAGCAGATCAGAGACCCAAATAGTACTTTATCTGTGGAGACCTGGGAATATTTTATAGCCAGAACATAGCCCCAACTATAGTTATAATAGTTACATTTTACTATCTCGTCCCAACCTAAACATACATTAAACTGATTTGTTAAGTGCTCCACTTAAATATGAAAGAAAGAAAGAAAAGTGCACCCACATTCTAATTAGTAATTTTTAAAAGTAATTTTATACACACTTTTATGATCAAATAATGAAATATAAAACAAATATTTAAAACTTATCTTAAAACATAGCTACCCTGATAAGCATAATTTAGAAATCTTTAATGAATTCACCTCAATTAGCCTTTAATTAAATACCTCATTAAAACCTGATTTGAATACCACTCATGAAGAAATCCTTGTTCAACTGTTGTGACAAGACTGGAAGTTAATGAAGTTAAAATTAAGTGCAATTTTGGAGGAATGGTCTGAATGTCATAAAGCTACAAGAGGAAATAAAATCTCTAAACTTTGCCTGACACCTGAGACTTTTCATAATAGCTAAAGCTCAAATAAATAGTATACGTATATGCCATGCAGGGCGAATAAGATTGCCTTCTACCTCTTATATTTAGCTTGACCTTAGGATACTGGTGATGTAGAATAATGTTTAATGAATGAATGAACGAATGAACAAATGAATGAACGAATGAATGAATGAATGAGTGAATGAATGAATGATTACTGAATGCAGATCTGTACAGTTTCCAAATTCAATAAAGGAAATATTTATCAATCACCTAAGACTTTCAATATTCTTAAAAGTTATTTTTCATAATAGGTTCTCACATTCATAGCTAAAATGTTCTTTACTTATTTGGTACAGGGTCTCACTACACAATTCAGACTCATAGTGATCCTCCTGTTTTCAGTCTCCCCAGCACTGGGATTACAGCGTGTTATCATTTGTGCCTAGGTGTGACCCCAAAGCCTCATACTGTCATAGGGCAGCTTCTGGAATTTCTAATTGATTATTGTGGACATGGATGCTGCCTCTCCCCTGGGGCAGGTGATTTGCATTTCAGTGTAGGGTAGGAAGAGAAGTTAGCTGCTTGAGTTGCTGCTAGCTCTCTTCCAGCGCGCTTGCTCTCTGACTGCCACCATGGAAGGTTGCCTTCTGCCATGTGCCCTTCTGCCTTGGAGCCAGCTGAATATGGACTGAAACCTCCAGTAACTGTGAGCTAAATAACCCTTTCCTTCTCTCATTTTGAACTCCGGGTGTTTGTCTCAGCAACGAGAGAAGAGTAACTAAGACATAGGGGTGCACCACCAGCCAGTAGGGCATGTCATTCTGGGGATCGAATCCTAAGTAGGCACTTAGTCCACGAAGCTATCTCACCAGCCTTTAAAATGTTCTTCTTTAACAGATTAAAAACTAGAACAACCAAAGTAGTTAACTAACACAAATAGTAAATATCTTAGCTGAAATTTTATTAAAAGAAAAGAGACCCCAAGTAGTTTTACAATTTCAGGACCCCTTGATCAACTTACCTGAAAAAAACATGGCAGTGTTCTTCATTCAGTACTAGTGGCCCCAGTACCAAGTCCTTTCAAAGATCGAGATCCTGAGCAGGTGACTTTTATTAACACAACTGTATCATTTCTGGAGAGGGAGTTCTATCAGGTGATCATTCAAAATAACTGCCTGCTACTCTGAGGAAATCTGAGCCAGGGTTTAGCAAGGCAGCCACTGAGGGGCAACCATAGGTTTATGAGGAAGCTTTGGACTTTCTGAGCCTTCAGGGGAGTAGGATACCTCGTTGGAAGAGAAGAGAGTGCTTGATACCACATTCATCACCTCCATCCTTTGGGAACAAATCATGATATATTTTAAACCAGGGGAGTACCTCAAAAAGGAATCTGACCTATAATTTGTGGTAAACCCCCAAATGTTCCTACACCAGCAAGACTGTCATTTGTGTGATCTTATGGTGGGACACAGGGCAGATCTCATGGTCTTTTGTAAGGTTGTGCTGCCTCAGATGGTCAGAGGTATCCAAGCCACGGCTCTACAGTCTGAGGACTCACAGAACAGGACCAAAGTCCTCAGCACAGCAGGAATTGGAAAGGCCGCTAGATGGGAGCTAGAGTCCTGCCAAGAAGCGGTGATCTCTGGAGGACCTTTGCTGGTCCAACAGCAGCTGTACAGCCCTCTTACAACCTGGCTTTCAAATTGGGAAGAACCGAGCCATGGAAAACTTTAGAAGCAGGAAAAAAGCATCAAATGTCAGGCCCAAGACATTCTAGCATCTCTATTATGGGCTTAATGGGGGAAACCAAGAGGCTACAGTGGAGTAAAAGCTAGAGTTCATGCAAATGACTCTGGTGTCCTTCCCAGCATGACCAGGGTAACTATGTTTTCTATTTTCCCTTTCCGGACATTGCATGAAAGAGAAGTCTTCAGGGCAAGATTTTTATTTTTCTAGCTCAGAGATCAACTAAAATTTGCAAAAGCTGGTACGGATCTGCTGCATTCCTACCAACACTGTGCTGAGAGCTTCCACAATATGTTTGAATATTCACAAGGTTAGAGGTCTCCCTCAGCCCCCAGACAGCAAATTCCATACTTGGACAGAAATGTAACTCTTGAGAACATTTTTTCCTCATATCACAGCAAGACTTTTCTGTAGCTTATAGACCCCAATCCTGTTTATGTCTCCCATGATCTCATTTTTTAAAAATTCAATTTCTAATACTCATGTTGATTGACATTACTACTATTGGGGCAATGGCTTCCTCCTAGTCTCATATACATTATATCAGGTGGGGATAATAAGTTTTCTCATCTTACAGAGTTTGGAAAGACTCCATGGATCAGAACAGGCAGAGAGTTGGGTGGGTAGTATAGCAGGAGCGAACAGCAAATTGGGTAAAATTCAGCATCCCGCTCTGGCTCACACACAAGACCAAAGCAAGAAAGAGAGGATAGGTGGCTTCTTTGCCCTGGGAATTTCAGGCTGGCTCTGCCTCCTGCCACTCCTCCCATAATGACCTAGCTTGCACTGTACGTTCAGGATATATGAACACTCCAAAGAAATGAAGGCAGAGTTCAGGAATTTCCTTTAAATGCCTTCTGTTTCTTTCATGCAAGAATATACAACCTCTAAACTCTTGATCTGTAAAATCTTCTAAATCTATTGCCAATATAGGTTTTGAAATATGCAAAATGCTGTGTACAGGAAATAATGTGTATCTGTCTCCTGTCCATTTCTCAGCCTGGCCTCCTTCCAAGTTCTTATCGTTTATCTTCTCTACAGCATTGTGCCTTATCCCTTCTATATTTTGTTTGTTTGTTTGTTTGTTTTTAAGACAGGCTCACATAGTCCATGCTAGCCTTGAAATCACCATGTAGGCTAGGTTGGCCTTACCCTGGCAGTGATCCTCTTACCTTAGCCACCCGAGTGCTGGGATTACAGGTGTGAAACACAGGCTTGTTTAACTTGAATGAACTCTGCTTTCAGTGATGTTGGTTCCTCTCTCTGGTTAAAAATTCTGCCCTTTTACCCCTCTTGCATGTGCCATCTCATAGGACCCTATACCTTTTCCCTGTGGCAATGCTACAATTCCAAGTATGTACTTAGCTTCCATAGCCTCCACTGGGGAAATCTCTGGGAAAGAGAATATGTGTCTTTCCCACCATGAGATTCTCACCATCTGGAACCTAGTATGTACTCAATAAATATGCATTAAATGATCAAATAAGTGAATGCATAATCAAATGCATGATTATTTAATATATGTAGATGATTGGTTCTAGGTTATAAAGCAAGTAAATATTTAAGTGTTTGCATCTGTGCAGTGAGCTCACTCTTCTGTTCTATCCAGACAGCCCTGGTATGATTCACTGCATTCTTACCTTCACTTGCCATGATGCCTGTCCTCTGGGATGGATAGGATTGAGTTCAAGCCACAGCTTTGGTTTTTAGATCATGAGAATTATATGGGATGCAGCATCATTAAGTTACCCCAATTGATTCTGAATATATTTCAAGTTTCCTTGAAGGTCCACCCATCTACATAAGGCAGCTCATACCAGTGCTCATACTGCTTGCCTGTATGGACAGCACATTTGTATTCTGAGGCAGCTCTTGGGTGGTGACATAGCATGGGTAGCATTTGTACAGAGGCCACTGCATTCTGCAGACACCGTCACTCGCTCTCCCCTCTGAGCCTGTTTTTATGCTCAGTGCCTTGTTTGGTGCTGTAGCTGAACCCAAGCATTCAGGACAGCCCATCCTTCCATTCCTGTGTGCACCCATCAAGCTGCATCTTAGCATCTGATCTTTACCTAACACCTTCCTTAGGGGCCATGAAGTCTCTAGGGTTAGGTGTTCTGAGAACTTATGGCCTAACACTGAGGATCCAGATGAAATTAGAAATAAAAATAGACAGCCAAGAAAAATGAAAGAAGCCTTAATGATCCACAAACGAAAGAAGAAAGAAAGAAAGAAAGAAAGAAAGAGAGAGAGAGAGAGAGAGAGAGAGAGAGAGAGAGAGAGAGAGAGAGAGAGAGAGAGAACCTCCTGCTTTTCTTATTTTCTCCAAGCCAGGATTCCACATGGCCTGACTTGCATATCTACAGTGCCTGCTGTCAACCTGCCCTAGGAGAGTTTATGTGAATATGTTCCTCCAGGTACACATTTCTGGCACATGCTATACAGGCAATTTAAACTGTCTACTTTGACACATTTTGTTTTACCTAATTAAGAGCTGAGTTTTCAAAAATGACTAGGACTAGAGCCTGGTGAGATAGCAATCACTTAGGCAGGCACTGTGAAGCATGGTTCGAGACCCAACATCACATGCCACGCCAGGCCCCGCCCTCAGGGAAGGCTGAGCCAGCAAAAAAAAAGAAAAAGAAAAAGAATCATTCTCCCCTTGAATCTGCTGACTCATCACTGACTGTTTTCATGCCCAGAACCTAGGGATCACGCTTGTCCTTCGTCCCTCTCTACCACCAATGATCCATAATATTCTACTTCCCCAATGTTCTCCATCTCAGCTCCATCGTCCCAAGGCAGCTTCTATCAGCTATTGCAAAGAACATAAAACTAACTTGTGCTCCCTGAGCTGTGGTAAATTAGTCTGAAAGACATGGCTATGGAGCACAGAGATATCACGTGACTACCTACCGTTACTAGATCTCGGTTGCTTCCCTGCCTGCTCTTGGGGTGAGGCCCCTGGGCAGCTCATGCCTCCTCCCAAGTCTGTCCTTCTCACCCCTCCCCACTCCCAGCTTGGTGTGTTTCTGTTCCCTTGACAGCATTAATTCTGGTCAGTAGGATTCCTTCTGGTGAAAGGAATCTGAAAGCACCTCAGATTCCTGCTCGGAACTCTGCTCTCCGTGCCCCAGAAAACATGTTCGTTTCTCCTTCTTCAGCCCTGAGCCGGAAGCCTCTTATCAGGACGCTCTTCTATGGCTTCTTGATCTATGGTTGGAAGGTGCTAAAGCTGCATAACCATAGAAGGTGTCGTCAAGTACCTCTTCCCCGCGAACTGTCTCAGACCTGCCTTACATCTCTCTCCTTTCCGTTCCTAGAAGCATGCGTGACCCACATAGGCTGGAAGCGAAGGTGGTCGGTGGACTTGGGCCCCTCGCCAGTGGAACACGTGAGCAGGTGCTACTCTCAGGGGTGTTCTGGACAGTTGCAGGTTGAGCTTCTGCCGCTCACGGCATTACTCCACTTTACCGTTAGTTTGCGTGGCTCCCTTTAACTTCTTCCCTCATCTCTCTATTCCCTCTCCCTAATAACACCTCCAAGTAGTCACGCATATCAGAACTTCTGTCTAAGGGACTGACTGAATGGATGAAGGGACAGTTTCCTCCCAATATCCAAACCTATTCATGATAATATATTTATTTGAACCAAGGTTTGATAACTCTATATCTGTTTAGACCATCGGCTATGTGAAAACAAAAAATACTTGCTAATTTTTGTTTTTCCAGTGACTCCCCAGGATATAGCATAATACCTGGCATCTAGCAGGTGCCCCATAAGTCATTCTTAATATGAATAAAAGGGGTCTGCTGTGCCGACTCTGACCCCAGAGAGCGCTGAGACGGCAGTTGAGATGGGGCTTGGTGCCGTGTGCCTGCAATCCCAGTTTTTGGGAGGCTATAAACAGCAAAAGAGCTTGACCCAACAAAAGGATCACGAGAGATGGCTGTGGTGGGAAGAGATGCCAGCATCATCTGAAGGGCACATCCCCAGAGGAAGAGGCCTTCCACACCAAGACTCCATCAGACTCTTGCCAGGAGGCAGGATAGAAGTTCCCTCTTCATGGGCTTGGTACTTGGGGAAGTTAGAGTAATCCCCAAGTCAGAAACTGAAAACTAGAATAATTATGTTGTGGTAAATATTAATAATGAAAGTTAAAGAGCAGAGGCATTCCTAACAGCATGCACAATGAGAGTGATAACTCAGATGTGGCTTGTTCTAGAAATTAAGCTGGTCTAAAACTACCCCCATTGAGGCGCTCTCATTTTCTGGAAGTGATGATTAGGCCAGTGGGGGAGGGGGGGCTGGGGATCGGGTGGGGGGGTGGCAGAGGAAGCTTCCTGTCAGCCACGCTTCGTCAGCCCCCAGGAGTCCTGAGGAGCCTTGTTCGCCGAACAGAGCCTCCACAGGCAGGGCGTTTGAGTTCTGAACTCCCCTTCAGTGTTTCAAGACCCATACTTGCAACTGTCAGTGGACTTTGTTTTCCCTCGCAAATGTAGTTAGCTCCCAGAGAAATTTGCCAAATTGTCTGTCACCTGTCAACACTGGGAGAGAAATCTAAGTTTATCTTTTGTATTCTGGTGGAGCTGAGTGTTACAACCAGAGAATCCGTATACTACAAGAGTATTATTGCTCGTTCGTGTAGAGTTGGGTGTTGGGTGAGTGGTCTTCAGGCACACTAAGTCAGAGAGCCAGACCTCTTCAGGCCATTTGCTCTGCCATCACTGTGGGTCTCAGAAACTGCAATGGGCACTCTGCCCCATGCCAGCAGGTAGGGCAGAGCTTCTAGAGGTCATGCTGGCTGGTCTGTGGGCATTTGGAGTTTCTGCTCACGCTTCACTTACCTGCAGAAAAGCAAACAGGAGCTTTGACATAGTGGTTTTTCCCATACTTTTCAGGCATATTTTGAAAGGACAAGGCCATGAAACTGCGAGTGCACACTCCCCTCTCTTGTTTGTGGAATACAATCCGCATGGACCTTCCTTTTTCTGCATCTTTTTCCTTTTCCATCTTACGAGCTAGAGCCAGGTTTGATGGACCTAGTGACCTGGGATTTTGCTGATAATATGTAGAAATCACTGAAATATATGTATCCAAATTCCCTCTCATTTCAGGAAATATAAGCTCCAAAATTCAATAATTTTGAAGGAATACATTGCCTTCTGCACAAATAAATGATCTTCCTTGACAAATTTGTTAGGGTTATATAATTTCTCTCTCATTTGTGTGTGTGTTTGTGTGTATCTGTGTGTGTGAATTGATATCAGAACATGCTACATAAAAACTTATCCCCAATATTTATCTCCTCAAAAACTTTTTAGTGTTATAGGGGCAGAATTTATTTTCTCTTTATTAAGAAGACCTGAAAATTTCAACTCAGCAACTATATTCAGTTGTTGTTACAATCACCTTCATTTCATGATAAGTAAACCAATGCTGAGAGGTTCAAAGGAGTTTTACCCAAAGTTACACAGCTATAAGGTGGTAGAATGAGGTTTTGGTTTTCCACCATTGAATGTAGGAGCCATCCTTGAAATTAGACTTTCCCAAGCTTCTTGGAGGTATCTACTGCTACAGAGAAAATGCTGCTTTTCAAAATGCATGCAATTCATTTGTAAACACTGAATGATGCTGCTTGAAAATGTGGAATAAAATAGAATTAAAAATCTGTAGCCCTTCTATTCCAATAAAGCTATGATTAAAATTTTAGCAAAATTGCAAACAGTAAATATTAATTAATGACCCCATTCCCTCTGTGCCGCCTTTAGAAGTCTTCCTTATTAAACTGCTATCTCTGGCTGTTTCCAAATCATCTTCAATATGTTCTCTAACCTTGAACCAGAAGAAGCCAAACCAACCTCAGGGCAAGTCCAGACTTTGCTTTTATTGAGAAGTCAGTTTTCAAAGGCAAAATAGCAATTTTGGCAGCTCTAAGCTTAGAGCTGCTGCTGCTTTATAATGGACCCACTTCAGAAAATAGTTGTAACCAGGAATAATTCCTAGTAAGGTTTCATTTCTCTGGAAAAGTCCAAAATCACTGAGAAATGAAAGCTCTGAGCACACTATTTCTAACACTCTTAATATTGTGGTGTTTCTTGCCATCTTGCCTTGAGGCAGGACCAATAATTGAGGAAAACTTAGCTTCAAGCTCTATTAATCTCTAGAAGCAGAACTTTCAATAGAGCTTAATAAACATACATCCATTGATTCCTGCAGTATTCATTGGTGCATTTTCTGGGTGGAATAGTGTGGCACATGATGGTTCAGTCACAAATACAATTGCATTATGCAGTGTATTCTCCTTTTAAAATCTGGGCAATGAGGAATGGGAACACAGTGCCCAGTCCCTGTATTGCTGTCCCTCCTCTTCACCAGAGGAAGTAGATGGGTGCATCAGTATTCCCACTTGGCGGCAGAGGAAACTGAGTCTATAAAGCATGAAATAACTTCTTGAGGGTAGAGCACTGGTAGAGAGCAGTGGCTTCAATCTGCCGGCAACCCCTTCAGGATCCAGATACTCAAATGGAATGGTTAATGCAATAATCTTGAGAGGTGGTATTGGCAAAAAGTGACAAGTTCAGGAAGGGCTTCCTTTGCAGATAAGAAAAAGTCCTTACTTAAACAGACTTTGTGTGGTGCTAGCTCTCCTGACTTTCGCCTTCTTCCACATGAGGACACTGGATTCTTCCCCTCCAGAACCTTCACCAGCAGCAAGACAACTGCTTGGGGGAACAGAAAGCAGTGTTTGCCAGAAAATCAAATCCACCTGTGCCTTGATCTCAATCTCCTCAATCTTCAGAACCATTGGAAATGATTTTTTGTTCTTTAGAAATGACACCGTTTTAGGTAATTTGTTGGAGCAGCCTGAAATAGACTGTAGCAACAGTGAATGTAGGACTCAGACCTGTGTTTGCAAAAAGGCAATGCAATATTTCAATATATATGTATATGGAATATATGTATATATATATATATGTATATATATATATATATATATTGCATTCTGCTCAGTGTGACTTTCTGTCACACAAATATAGTCATTTGCATAAAGATCACAATGATGCTCTCTTCTCTGTTCTTCCCTTTATAAGATTGAAACAGGCCTGTTTTCTCTGCCCCTATAATTCTGCATTATAGCACTTAGCACTGTGATCAGTGTTTATTAACAAAAGCTCATCATCCTCATTATATTCATCCTCATAACATTTGAGGGAATGATCATAAGATTGACAGTTTTTATGCTTTTGAGTAGAAGAAAGAAAGAAAGAACTCCTTTTCATTCCCTGAATAATTCCTGTAAATTATAGAGGGAAAAGGTCCAATTTACTAGCAGAATAAAGCACAAATTATAAATCTTGGCACAGATATTCCATAACCTCAACATGTTTCAAAAGATACCTTTGTCCATTGTCACTTCTAACTTTCATTGCGCCTAAGTCTTAGGCTGATATCTTTTAACAGGGAATTGATTTGAATTGGATGCAAGGCAGGCAGCATGAAACACAAGGTAAGCATTAAAATGAGTTTTTCTTCTTGGCCACATCATATGTATATAAATTACCTTCAGCATGGAGAGATTTATTATTAATCATTTGTGCCAATAAATGTCTCATTAAATCTAACTTACACTTATGGAGTACGCAATTGTCACTGTACAAATACTATTTAATTACATAATGGCTCAACTATTAAGAAGTCTGTGTTTAACTGATATTCAAACCATATGCATAAACCACTTTATCCTAGGGACTATTTCAGAATTCCATAATCTTTTGATTAAAGATGGTAGTACTTTACTGATTGTGTTTGGATAAGTCATGTTGTCTCTATAATAAGGTGTGTTGATATTAAAAAATGATTAAACATTTCCAAAGGTAGAGCTGCTTCATATTCACCTACCTTTCATCTCTGAATTATGAATTATATATTATTCTTTCACTTCCATATCCTCCATGCTTTTCACTCTTTGTAGGCAATTATACAGTGACCCATCCATATAACTCATAAGATTTCTCAATTTTTTATGAATGTTCGTAAATATGGAGGAAATGAGTGCAAAATTTATAACCAGGTGGACCTTATTCCTTGTCTTTGATGGGATGTCTATGGCCATCATGCTTCACTATTTGAATTTAAGAGGACGTTATTTGAGAGTAATTTAAATCTAGATAGCCCCTGTGGTACAGTATGTTGCCAAGACCTATGCTGAGGATCTAAGAAGCTAACTAGAATGCTACTTAGGTGTATTTTTTTTAGGCAATGGGAAGAAACTTCGATTTCAGGGCATGCCGAGTGCTGACAGTCAATTGTAGAAAAGGAGGAGGAGACAGGATTGGACTGGTTCAAGTTCAGGAAACTTCTGTCTTCAAAGGCCATGCTAGGTTTGGGTTTGATCTCAGGCCACTGTGAATGTCCAAGGCCTACCATCATACAGTAGAATCCAGGGCCTGACTACCCCTGAGATGTGACGTCTACCCCAGGCAGGATGTGGGTTGAGCATGTGCAGCCCTCCCAGCATTGATGCAAAACCATGTGAAGTCCTGGGATGAGCAGAGAAAATGTCACAATATGTGACTTGAAGAATTGTCTGTGTGGGGAGAAAGATGTTTGAATGCCATTGTGGGAGTCCCCACAGCTTTGCAGGCAGAGAGTGTAGTCAGTCTTAACAAACCATCTCCAAAATAATGGTCCACATGTCAGGTCTTTGAGAAAGATGGGCTTGAAAATGCTAAAACTCTCTCAATTATACTAAAGATATTGGTCATTTCCAATATACCTTTGAACTGAGTCAGGCAGTATTTCAAGGGCTCTTCAAATACTTGTTTATATGGTCTCACAAAGACACAGAGGAACAGGCAGTAGCACTTCCACTCTATGAATGAGAAGGCAGGAATTCAGAGGTTGAATTATTTGCCCAAGATTTGCTAGGGAGTACTTGAGTGATTCTGAATTTGAACTCAAGGTTCTACTCTGTAATCCACAGTTTTAAATTCTACACCATACAGTGACAGCTATGACTTTAGATGAGCAAAAGGTGAGTTGGTGCAGATAGTTGGATAGAGATGGGTGGGAATGCCTCAGGGGAAAAAAAAAAAAAGTAGATTTGAATTAAGTCCACACATGAAGGAAAGAATCCTCCTAGTCTGGGTTATCAGTGGGGGCAGAAATGTGATACCAGAAGCTGACTTTCCATTTATTCAAAAAGGCATTTATTTATCCTGTGCAAAACACAGTGAGCTACTATTGTAGCAAGCGCTTGCCTGAAATAGAGAGTGTGAAAGATGAGGCCCACTCCATGTGAGGTCCTAGGCTAAGGAAGATTCATATAGTTCCTTGGGTGATTCTGCTAGAATCCAGCGGGGCAAGACCAGCATGCCATGGAACTCTTGAGTGGTGCTTCTAACTGCCGACAGGAATCTTCCCACAGGAAGTACAACAGCGAAAGAACAGTGTTGAAAGAATCTAAAATGTGAGTTTGGGAGCGTTTTGCAGAAAGCTACCAAGATAATGGAGGTGAGAGCAGAGGGATTTCAATTTAAACAATTCTAATAGAGGCACAAACTAAACAGGACCTGGGGCTCTGGGAAATTGATATACATCACAATCCCTGTCTCTGGTGCTTAGAGTAGAGGCAGTAAGCTCTCCTACAGTACAGAGTCTTAGTAGTCTTAATGTTTGTCTCTCAGGACAATATTATTGATCACGTTTGATTCCATAATCCCAACCTAACTTTCCCCCTAGATCAGCAATTTCCCCCTATATCAGTGACTCAATGGATTTAACTACATTACGTTTGTTCTACCTGCTTCGTGAGGTGCTTATGAAAAGGTCTTTTATAAATCTTTCTAATAATGAATTATGAACAACATAAAAAGACTGTAGCATCGCCCTCTAACACTTCCCAGGGAGAAGCTGAGCCTGACTCATATATTCCGCATTGTCTGGCTTTGTTTTCTTTCAAAGACAAGAGAGCATTATAACCTTGAGCTATCTGATAGAAATAGGAGATTGATGCAAACTTTCCCATGTAAAATTTGGGATCTTTTCATCCAGAAGAGAAGACAATGGACTATGATAAAGACATGTGGTATATACTTGAGGAGAACTTATTTTATGCCAAACCTGAGAAACTTCACCCTGAGAGAAATCTCTTTATGCAGTATTAAATTAAGATAAACTTTCCTGAGAAATAGATTTCTCCCTGGAAGTTGGGAATTTCAGAAACTTGCAGGTGAAAAGTTAGTGCCTCATTTTAAAAGTGCAGAGGCAGATACTTCCCTAGATAGGATGGGAAATAACTCACCCTCAGTAACACAAATAGAAGAAGATGAATGTAGTCAAGGAGTGTAAGTCCAGGGTCTCCTCTAGTGACCCAACTCCAGGTTCCGTCCCATCTTTCATTCACTCTGAGGGGTTTGCGATCAGAGAGAAAGGAACCTCTGGGGTCCCAGTTGATTGGCTGAGTCCACTGGCCCAGAGGTGATGTCCAGCAGGCATGCTTGTGAGGAAGGAACCCTAGGGAGTCTGGTAATATGGCATAGCAACAGTGGTGACTGCTACCTCTGGGAAGCAATGTGCATCACAGTGTGCAACACAGTGGTGGTGGATGAGCTACTGAGCACCTTGTTGTGACACTCTGCTGAACTGAATCAGCATCATTCTGGATGTGGAAAGTTCACCTGAGAATTATTGCCAAAGCATCAAAGTAGACCTGGAGGAGAAGACAATGCACTGTTGAATCTCCTGAAGAGGCTCGTCATGTTGGCTTTCCTGATGTGAACGCAGCTGTTCTCATTCTTGGAGGAGCTCTGGTCCTTATTGTTGAGTAGCATGACTGCAATTGTCTCTGCAGAAGTTCTGTCCTTACCTTGAATGTTGCTTCCTGGCTCAAGTGCAAATCTCTCAGCCTGGTGGCTCAGATCCTTCATTACTCTGGTACAGTCTTTTTAGAGTACACTACTGGCCTTTTGCCCTTCCTAACACAGATCTCTGATATAGATTCATGTGAAACATTGTCCTGAACTTTAATCCTTCATTTGGACTCAAGGATGACACTGCCATGAGCTCTAATTCCTCAGTTGAACTCATGAAGGACACTGTTATGTGATCTACGCCCTCAGCTGCATTCTTTGGGTCTCTAGTGTATGGAAAGGTCTCCTGAACTCTTCTGTATTTGACATATTTTATGAATATGAAATGCTTGAAATTATGTGTCCTCTATTAAATATATTCCCTTACAAACCTTGGCCACAACAAAATTGTTACCAGGAGTAGGATCATCCTCAGCCACTAGCATGTGTATCAGTCCCAGTGCTATTCACATATCCATGAAGGAAGCAGGAGGCAGAGGCAAGCTGGTTCAAAAGCACTTCATATGCTAAAGACCTAACCTCACTCAACTCTAGAACCAAATCTGCGATCTCTTAGGTAGCAACTGTGGTTCACCCCAGTGTGTTGTGCTGGCCCCATCCCCGAATCTCACTAAGATGGTGATTTAGACTGGGTGTGGTGGCACGCACCTGTAATCCCAGCACTTAGGAGGCTGAAAACAAGAGGGTCACTATGAGTCCAATCTGTACAGTGAGACCCTGTAGACCCTATATAAAAGTACATACAAAAAAAATGAAAAATGTATTATGTAAAGGATACATTACCATTAATCTCTTACAAAATGCACCTCCCTCACTTTGAACATCTTTGTCCCATGATTCTTGCCCTTTCAAAGCAGTTCTAGAAGTCTTCCTCTCTAAGGGTCTTTAGTGTGCTGTTATGGTTGCCTCAATGTCTTGAATGAATTCAAAAAATTAGCCTTTCATGGTCACTGCAATTTTAAGAAAGAACCAGATGTTGCACGATGCCAGATACAGACAAGGAAGTGTTTCAGGACACACCTGTAATCCCAGCACTCGGGAGGCTGAGGCAGGAGGATCAGTGCAAGTTCAAGACCAGCCTGGGCTACAAAAGTGAACTGAAGGCTAGCCTGAACTGCATAGTGAGACCCTGTCTCAAAAAGAAAAAAAAAAAGAAGAAGAAGAAGAGGAAGAAGAAGTGGCCAGAACCATGAGATATGTGTCTTTGAAACAAAGGCTTGCATTTTAAGAGAGATTAATGACAATATGATTTTGTTGTAATAAATTCTTTTTACCTAAAGATATGCCATGACTTCTGGGAAAGTGGTAGAGTGGTGAGCAGCACAGAAAGCGCATCTCCAAAATGAGGTGTCCAGACCTAGACTATAGCAGCACAAGGAGGAAAAGAAGCAGGGAAGTGGATCTTGTGGAGGAGGAAAGACCTAAGGCAAGAAATGAAGACCCTGAGACAGCAAAGAGAGCACCTTCAACAAAAAAGAAGAGGCTATGTGACACCTTATGCTGGAGCCTGGACTCACTGTGCATATGGTGGTTTGTGCATAGCTGGCCCCTGGCCAGTCACAGAGAGCCTTGGCTTCTGGAGTTTGTGGTTGATTCTTGATCTAATGGTGGGATTGCAGCTGTGACTGCTCCACCCTGGTCCTTGGATGGATAATGTGCATCACAGCATAGGTAGGGGAGAAAGGCTGGTTAGCTGCCTCAACTGCTGCCCCTCTTTTGCTCTCTGCTCTTTGCTGCCACCATGAAAGGCTGCCGTCTGCCATGTGCCACTCTGCCTTGGAGCCAGCTGAGTGTGGACTGAAACTTCCAGTAACTATGAGCTAAGTAAAACTTTCCTTCCTTCATTGTGAGTGTCAAGTATTCATCCCAGCCTGCAAGAAGAGTAACCGAGACAGTGACAGTGCAGGAGTGTGCAGCTCAAACCTACAGCTCGTGGTAATTCCTGGCACCCAGCCACCTCCACAGAGAGAGGCCGCAGTGAAATGGAGCAGAGGATGCAGAGGGCCACAGTGGCTGGGGAATGGTCCAGAGTTCAAACATCCCTCAGGAGAGGGTGGTTGGCCAGGAGCCATCTTGGAGAGGGGCCAACTGAGCTCAGAACTCAGAACAGCTGCAGACTCCATCAGCGGTCTGTGGCCCAGTTCGAGTCCATAGAAGGTGCGCTCACTGCCACAGGCTCAGTTGGTCTGGTTCCTGGGTCATGACCAGAAACCAGCCTGAACTTCAAGAGAAAGAAAGAAGTAGGCTAGCTTTCCAAGATGACGAAAAAACGAAGGAACAACGGTCGTGCCAAAAAGGGCCGCAGTCATGTGCAACCTGTTCGCTGTACGAACTGTACTTGGTGCATACCAAAGGATAAGGCCATTAAGAAGTTTGTCATTCGGATCATAGTGGAGGCTGCTGCCGTCAGGGAGATTTGTGAAGCGAGTGTCCTCGACGGTTATGCGCTTCCCAAGCTGTACATGAAGCTGCATTACCGTGTCAGTTGTGCCGTTCACAGCAAAGTGGTCAGAAATCGATCTCGTGAAGCCCGCAAGGACCAGACACCTCCACCCCGATTTAGACCTGCTGGTGCTGCCCAACGACCTCCAGCAAAGCCTATGTAAGGACCTGGGTCCGAATGGGCTGAAGAAAACTCTGAGAAAAATAATAAATTGAATATTATACTTTAAAAAAGAAAGAAAGAAGTAGGCTCACTGGAATTATCCTCTACCTCACCATAAACCTATTGCTGGATTTCTGGGTCTTATCAATATGAATGAGGACCTAGCCCATGTCATCCAACAGTGACAGCAGAAATACAGCTTGAAGTGGACCACTTCTTCTTCTTCTTCTTCTTCTTCTTCTTCTTCTTCTTCTTCTTCTTCTTCTTCTTCTTTTTCTTCTTCTTCTTCTTCTTCTTCTTCTTCTTCTTCTTCTTCTTCTTCTTCTTCTTCTTCTTCTTCTTCTTCTTCTTCTTCTTCCTCTTCTTCCTCTTCTTCTTTTGCTTCCTTCTTTTCTTCTTCCTCTCTCGCTCTCTCTGTTTCTTTGGTGTGTGTGTGTGTGTGTGTGTGCGCGCGCGCGCGTGCATGCTGTAGGGGGTTGTGTTCTCTTTCCATTGTCCTTTCTGACATATGGCTGTGGCTATAGCCCTCTGGTTCTCTTTTGTGGCTCCTGCTCTCCTCCATTCCTTCTGCTTTTCCTTCCCTCTCTCTTTCCCTCCTGTCTTCGCACATTTCCCAGTTTGTGTGATCTTCCCCTTCCTTATTTACCTATTTTCCCCTAACCTCTTTTAAAGTTTGACAGTGTTCAGTACAAAATAAAAAAGAATGAGAGGAAGGGAGAGAAAGGGTGAAGAGGAGAGAGAGAGAGAGAGAGAGAGAGAGAGAGAGAGAGAGTTTCTGTTTTGTATTCCACTGAAAAGCAGTGGGTCTCAAAGTGTCCCATACTTCTGCAACTCTGGATGATTCCCCATTGCAGTCTGGACTGATCACCACTGGCTAGAAATGAGGCACTCTGGCAAGAAAGAAGGTGTTCACACACACACCCCACCGCGTATCCCACAGCAAGGTGTGAAGGAACAGCGAAGCCCCTCCTCTCAGGACACCTGCAGGATGCCTAGAGCTGAGGGTTTCTGCTGGGCCACTGTGTCTTTGGGAAGGTCCTGGTCCTCTCCCCAGACTCCTAGTTCTGGGCTTTGTGCTGACAAAGGAATGATGCCTAAGGTGCTCTCCGATCACGGAGTTCCCAGGGCACAGCCACAGAGGTTACAGCTCCATAGCAAGAGGATGGTCACGCTCTGCCAAAGCGAAGATCCTGAGCAGATCCCCACATCCCTCTAATTTAGAACCTGTCCTAAGACAATTGTCCAAAGCAAGTGATTTTAGGGACTAACATTGAACCAGATACTTCCTCTCCTCTTTCTCTGTCCCCCTTCTTTTCTTCTTTTCCTTCCTTCTGTGTACTTCCACTGTCCTCTCTCTCTCTCTCTCTCTCTCTCTCTCTCTCTCTCTCTCTCTTCTTTTCTTCCTTCCTTCCTCCTCTCCTTTTGCTCTCTCCCTTTTCTAATGCTGAAGGAAATGGACTGTGTCCTCTCACTGGGCCTTGGTATGGCTCCATCATCTTCCATTCCGGGACACTGGCGTCCACCAGCCCACCTTGCCTGGCATCTGGTCCTCCTGCCAGTTCTCGACTCCATGGAGGCAGCACCATTGCTTTTCCTGTTTGACTCCATTTTTCCAGAGGTAAGGACAACACACACCCCTACAAGGTACCAGATGCCCAATTAACACTGAGCTGCCATGGAACCCATAGCACAGCCTTGCTCCAAACTCCAGCATGTGTGAACGAGGCTGAGGCTATAGTAGCTGCAGCACACACATGAGACTAGGTCGAGCTTGGGGACAACACAGCACCCACTTCTGCGGGGGCTTGCAGCAGGTGACCCCCTCCCCAGCCCCGCTCTCCCGTCCACACAGTGATTCTCACAAGAGCCATCAGTATCTGCTGCTCAGATCAGCAGATTCAGGGTGGAACGTGAGACTCCTCATTTCTAGTGAATTTTCAGGTGATCTTACGGCCATTACTCAGGCACCTTGAGAAGCACTGTCCCCTAACATTCCTGGGAGGAGTTCCTTACTTCAGCACTGCCCCAGGACTCCCTGGTGGTTGCTGGAAACACCCATAATGGTCCATCTCTACCTCCAAACTGTAGACATCACATCCAGTGGCAGGCAGCTCGTGCTGGCATTTTCCCCTTAAAATTAGAGTAGGTAATGAGAAGGGCCAGGGGCTAGGGATGTGAGGAAGCCATGACTTCTCTGCTGGGGAATCAGGGCTACACTGGGCTCAGAGCAGTGCCAGGGAGCTCAGTGCCAGAGGAATGCCACCTGCTCATGCCTAGGTCATCTTTGTTCCCACAGCCTTCACCAGTACCTTCATCAGTTAGAACCTCAGCTCCTGGCTGAAAGCCAGGATATGCTTCCAGGGGATAGGGGTCTCCTCCTCCTTCCTGGGGTGTTCATAACTATACATGAGCTCTCTCTGAGTGACTACAGTTCTCCTCTGTGTCACAATGGGGTATGCGTTTGACAAAAAGAATCTGGCAGGAATCATCACCCCCTGGTTGATTTCTGAGCCAAAAATAGTTTCTGTCTGTTGTGGAGAAACTGGAGAGACCAAAAAGTTCAGAACAACATCTACTGCCTCTCCAGCAGTGGCAACACCTGGAATCACTGCTTAATTATCTCAAGAGTAGCTGTGACCTTGTTAGAGGTGTCAGGAACTCTGGGAGCCTTGCGTTGCTCCAGCAGTTGCCAATCACAAGGAGACCTGCCCCAGGACCTGCATGTGAGCTCTTTGAGCCTGGGTGTAGTCTCTCTCCTTGCTGAACCCTGGGCTCCTCAGTTGGGGGAAATTATATTCAGTGTTCAGGGCCAATTTAACAACTCACTGAGAAAGAATGTGTAGAAAGCCTCCTACAGAGAAAAGGAACTTCTTGGAACTCCAAAGGATGCCACCAAGTCAGAGAAAGATGAAGTTTCTGTGATACCACATGGTTCAGGGCCAAGACACCTGGGGAAAGGGCTACACAACATCCCTGGGGCACACCAAGAGGCTGGGTAACAGGTGATGAGCTTGGAAAGATGGCTGAGGTTGTGGGGGAGGCAGACAGAATTCAGCTAATGCTTTCATGGAGCCAGTTTTCTATGATAGATGGAGCATGCCTAGAGGAGAGAGTTGTATTTTAGACAGTGTTAGGAAAATGGAGCTGGCCCGGAAGCTGAGTCGAGAGAGGAGGATTTGGCAGCACAGCTAGACACAGGGCAGAGGCAGTGGGGACAGGAAGTGGGGACACCGAGGGAAATTGTGGAAGGCTGTAGAAAAGGTCCATTGCTGATGAGAAATGATCTGTAATTTTCACATGCAAATGAAGCCCTCTCTCCCCAGAGGCTCCTCAAGTCGACCGCGCGTGCGCACCTAGCCAAACTCCAGGCTTATGCCTTTGGCTTTGGTCACCCCTCACCCTTACCCTGGCTACTTTCCTTGTCACATCTGGCTGTTTGGGTCCTGTGTCTCTTCCCAGGCTCCAGCCCCGGGCAAACCTTGTCTGCCCCAGCCGAGGAAGAAGGACATCCAGATGGAGGAAACCACAGAGTTTTCTGTTTTCTTCTACAAGAGAAAGCAAGGTTATTTTTGGCCTCTCTGAGTGCAAATCAGATTTATTCTTTTTTTTTTTTCTCTCCCTCCAAGCCCAATGTCTGGCAGGCTTCAAGCAGTGGAATGAAAATTAGAGCTCACATTTTGAATACCTTTGCATTTTTCTTGGTGTCAGTTTTGTTTGTCTTCCTCCGCCTGGCTGTCTTCTGCGTCTCTGGACTGTTGACTTCTCTCAAACACTGCTCCTGAGCCAAAGAAAGTAAAACCAAGTCCTTCTATGTGCAAGGTTTAGTCGGAGGCAGGAAAGGACAAAGGAAACCATTGTCTGTCTTGATCTGGCTGTGCACTAGGGACTTTTACATATCACCGCCCTTCTATCTTCATAGGAACTCTGGACTCGAACTGGCCTCTTCAGCAGGAAAAATCTTAGTTTCCCATGAAGCGGTACAGCTGGAGGGGCAAGGCCGACATCAAAGTCAGGCTTTCCTACTCCAGGACCTCTTTTCTCCAGTCCCAGGTCCCCTTGCCTTGTGGTTGTAAGGTTTGCCAGTGTCCCTGGTGGCTGTACAACTAGGAGCTGTAAAGCTGTGCTTAACTGTCAAACACAGGGGCCGATTGGAGATCTGACTAGGAAGGTCACTCACCCTCCACTAACCTCAGTGGTCCTGAGGTGTACAATGGCAGCATCCACAGGAGACTGTTGAGGTGTGAGGAGCTGATGGGCTGGTCCAACTGAAGCCGTGCCATGGGTGTGTCCAGCAGTGACTAGGTGTGTGTGTGCACGTGCGCGCATGTACACGCCTATGCGTCAGTGTGCAAATGTGAAAGCCACACCCATGTGCTCACCTAGAGGCCACCTAATTCCGTGACCTGCTCAAAGTGTCTAGCAGAAATTGCAAACCACTTTCAAGCCATTCCTTAAAAGATCTCTTTATTTTATTATTATTATCATTATTATTATTTGGCTCTTGGGTTATGTTTTTGTATTTTTTAGTAAGGATCTACAGGGTCTTACTACTAGATCAGACTCATAGTAACCCACCTGTGTTCAGCCCCCAAAGAGCCAGGATTACAGGTGTCTACCACCATGCCCAGTCTCAATTGCCATGTCAGCAAGTCCCAGGGGTGGGGCCAGCATGGCAGGCCTGGGATCAAACGCCTGGCCTGCATCTGCCTAGGCAGGCATTCTGATCTGCTGAGCTATTTGGCAGGCCCTTCTTTATTTTTTTTTCTCCTTTCCCAATGAAATATTTTTAAGGTAGTTCAAGATAATGTAACCTGGAAGAATAATAAAAATGAACAACAGCAGAGCTTCTGCTACTTAACTCCACACATTATTTTGTCCATTTTCAGCCAGAGTTATTTGTGTTCCTGAGACTTTGTCAATCAACAAAACATAGCATTGGCATGTGCAGTACCAGACACATATATATGTCTTCCATCTTGGGTGACACCAGTCCGGCACCACTACCTCCAGTCTAGTTCGTTACAGATCTTGAAAGGAAAGTCACTCCTTGCTATAGTGAGGGTCTTTCCAAAGTTCTCATTTCGCCGAACACTAAGTGGTACTGTTTGTCCTGGTTATCCCCTAAAGCTGCATGCTGTTGTGGGGCAGACTTGTAGAGGCTGTGATTAATTCACGATCCAGAGCTGGGGTATGGGTGTTAGTGCTACTACACCTGCACTGGGGTGCAGAGCCTGGATGCAGCATAGGGAAGGGAGCGAGGCTCGCCGTCTCTGCCTCCTCCACCTCTGCTGCTGCTGCTGCTCTTGCCTTCTTGCTTGTATCTTGCTCTGCCACCGTGAACAGCTGCCCTCCGCCATGTGCCCCTCTGCCTTGAAGCCAGCTGAGTAGGGACTGAAACCTCCATAAACCGTGAACTAAATAAATCTTTCCTTCCTTAATTTTAGGTGTTGGGTATTTTGTCCCAGCAATGAGAGAAAAGTAGCTGAGACACTGAGTAATAATTGATAGGATAACGATAAATAAACATCACTGAGAGAATGGCTGCTACACTGTGGGAACTTTGCCTGCATTATTGCCAATCTCAATCTCAAGCCTGACTTTCATCCCCATCCTTTAAGAAAAGGAAAGAATAGACAATAGAAAACCCCAGGTCAGCACGCAGGAGCAGTCATGGTGAGCACATGTAGCTGTTTTCAAACACAGTGTTGTACCGACCTGCTCTCCCTTCAGATAAAAAGCACACTCACTTTGTACCTTTCACGCTGTCCTTCCTCTGGCACATGTGTGTTTAATATTCACAAATATTTGTGAAAAGGCAAGTGCACATAGATGCAGTCACACGTGTGTGCACACTGGTTATTGCTCTATCTCTGTTAGACATGTGGCCCACACCCAGGGTTTGATGGCCGTGGAGAGAGGCAAGACATAAGTGGTATGTCCAGCCTCTGGCCAGAGGACTGCTGAGGAGGGAGGTTGAAGGAGCATGAGGTAGCCTTATGTGGCACTTTAGCACCACAGAGGCCTTCTGTCCTATCTGGCTGTCTTCGTGTCCAGAGACCACAGAGCCTACTGAAAGTATTCCACATCTTTGAACATGGACCAATTAATTACTTCTGACATAAATGAATTGCTGGCAGCTCTTTGTTGGTACCTTAAATCATAGATTCTCAATTTCCAAGGACTGCAGAACAACACGCACAAAGTGCCAACCTTTCCCACAGTCCCTTGCGCTCCCTGACTAATCCTGTTAGCATTGAAGGCACTGTTCCAGAAGAAACGCATCAATCTGATTCTTCCGGCTTACCTGAGCCTTCTAATAGTGGTCACATGAAAACATTTGATGGGAAAACCTTTCTTTCTGGTCAGTTTAGGTTTCTTGGGTGACTAAACTCTCCCCAAGCTGAGAATGCCGGCAATGACAAGGTGTAGGAGTGCATGGGTATGCACATATGCGATTATTTTATAAAAACATCACTACGAGTTTCTTAATTGTTTGGTTTATGTAATGTGTTGAGGCCTTTTCAGAAAGCATTAGAAGCAAGGCATAGAGTGGTGCCTGAAGCAGGCCCTGGGTTCCAATGCTGTTCTCAGAGCTGGCTGCTTGTTGGATCCTGGATAACTCTGTTTTATAAATGCCATTTCCATGGTCCAACCACATACAGTCTAATCTGATTGCTCTGCAGTGTGGCCTAGGCATAAGGGTTTTATAAAGTTCTCAGATATTGAAAGTACAGCAGTGTTTGAGAACTACTGCCCTTGAAGTTTTATGTGCTCATTCTAATTTATTCTTCTACCAACTCAAAAATAAGGGTAGAGGTTAAATATCCCTAACCCAAAATTTTTAAACTTAAAATGTTCCAGAATCTGAAAACTCTCAAGGGTCAACATAATTACACATAAGAAAAAAATCCACATTATGATACTTTGTTTCATGTACAAAGTTACTGAAATATTGCATAAAATTATTTTCAGGCTCTGTATCAGACAGATATAAAATATTAGTGAACTTTATCTTTAGACTTGGGATTTATCCTCAAGATATTTCATTATGTATATGAAAACATGCTAAAATCATTCCTCCTAATGCCATTTAGAATTTTTCCCTTTGCTTGGATGTATTGGATAACTCATTTTTTTTTTACAGTAAAAAAGGGCTTCCTTCAATGGATATATCATTTTTTGTGTAAGTAGCTAATTACAAGACTTACCTTACTGATTCTCACTCTGCTGTTCATTACCCAGTACTTGATAATGTAGGAAATATAAATAGAATAAAATAAGCATGTAAATCATACTATTTATTCACACAATAGTATATGGCAAGATATGCTAGGTTTTATATATAACCGTTTACTTATCACATTTCAGAATGATTTTAATCACTATTTTATTGATAAGAAAACTGAAATTTAATCTTCGTTATGATAAAAGAGAATTTATTTGGGCTGGCCAGATAGCTCAGCAGACTAAACCACCTGCTTAGGCAAGCTTAGGCAAGCACAGGGACCGAGGTCCAATGCCCCACACTACATGCTGTGCCACCCCATCTCTAGGGCATACTGAGCCAGCCAGAGTCTGAGGGCAGTGGTGCAGGCCTATAATCCCAGAACTGGGGAGGCTGAAAGCAGAAGCATCACCAGGAGTCAGAGCTGAGTAGTGAGACATTGCAATAACCAATGTATTATAGGGAGAGGGCGGAGAAAGAAAGAAAGAAAGAAAGAAAGAAAGAAGAGAGAGTAAAAATTCATACTGAAGATTCTTCTTGAAGTCACAGGAAGTCTGTTTTATGTCCTTTTTTAAATGTTGGATCACGGTTCTACCTTTTCTTTGACAATCTGGCACAGACCATGTCCTTTCAGTTGCAGGCTAGTGCCATTCCTGGCCATGCTTTTCTTTCTGAGTCAGTTTTCTGTTCTTAAAAAGCAATAGGAATGTATCCTCCTTATGGCTGAGGAAGTGTGGAGAAGTAACGTGGCCAACTTGGCTGACTTCTTGATGGGCTGTGAAGCCCACACCCAAGGGGGGCCTCAGATGTCTGGGGTGCTTCCTGCTCTGTCTTCTCCAGCTATCACACTTGGAGGGCAAAGAAAAATAAACTTGGCTGAGAGTCAGCCTGTCTTGACTCCTGGGTGGGCCTAATCTTTGTGTCGCTGAAGACACTTGGCTCCTGGTACCAGTCACAATCTGTGCTTTAGAAGGCACATAAAAGGAAGTGGCCTGGGATGGCCTCACATTAAGAAGCATTCCGCAGCCCTCGTGAGTTGGTGTGATATGAGCCTCGCTGTGGACCCCGGGTTCTAGCCCCAGTGACTTGGGAAAGCCCCTCAGCTTTTTGGCCTCTGTTGCTTAACTATCAACTGCAGTTGACACTAATACATGTTGAGTGTCCCTTATCTGAAACCCATGAGACCATAAGTGTTTGAATCTTTTAAGTTTCATTCTTTTTGACTTTGACATTTTTGCATGTAGCGAATGAGATATCTTGAGAATGAAATCAAATGCAAAGGCAAATTTCATCATTAGGAGAGCCACGAGAAAGTATGAATCCTTTTCTACACTAAGAACTTTTTATACATAAATATAAGCTCCTATAAAAGGCAAAAAAAAATGATTCTAGCTATGTAGACGAATGCCTTTATGCATACCATTATTTGGATAGGTGTGTTTTCTAGGGACAATCAAGTAAGTACTCATAAGGAGGGGATTTGGCAAAAGACAAAGGGAGAGAGGAGTCGCCTTTGGACTTCATATCTTTTACTTTCATGTATGTTTGCACTGTTTGCGGGTTTGGGACACATGTGTGCATGTGTGTGTGTGTGTGTGTGTGTGTTTGTGTGTGTGTGTGTGTGTGTGTGTGTGTGTGTGTGTGTGTATTTCAGTCATAGAAAAGAAAGGAATGTGAAAGACAACACCAAAGAAAGCACAGCTTGAGACCCAAGCCTTGAGCTCCTTCCTATTTTCTGGGCCAACTCAGCAAACACAGCTACATGGCTGTTTTTCCAGCTGGGAATGATTATGTCGTCTTGCCCTGCATAGTGGGTAGAGTCTATACGGAGCCTGAGGCAGACAGGCCTGGTCAGAGGAGGACAGCCCCAGACACTCCCAGCTCTGTGACACGTTTTGTTGTTCTCATCCACAAGCACAGGGATGAGTGTGGTTAGGGAGTGGTGTTGGGGACTGAGTAGCTCTAGGAGGGGAAGGAATTCACAGTGCCTAATGGGACCGAAGTCGTAGGACTCTGAAGCTTCAAATGCTTTAAAAGAAAACTGCATGGAAGTTTCTCATTTTAATGCCAGTAAAGGTCCACGTACAAAAGCTCAAATCTTCTAAGGTATTAGCCAGCAATTTGCTGATGTGGAAGGAAACGCCCTTCCCCAGGTGCTGTGATTGATTGAATGTGAACACTCACACCCCCCAAATCCCCATACATTAAATTCCGGCACCGGTGAATATGACCTTATCTGGGAACAAGTCCTTGGAGATGTAATTAAGAATCTCCAGCTGAGATTATCCTAGATTAGCTGCACGGGCATAAATTCCAGTGACAACTGTTGGTATCAGACATTGTAAAACACACAGCAAAAGGTCTGTGCAGACAGAAGCAGAGACCGCAAGCGGGCTGCCCCTCGCTATGGAACACCTGCCATCATCAGGAGCTGCTGGGCCCTGTAGGGCAGCGCAACCACGCTGGCCCCTGGAGCTCAGACGTCAGACGTCTGGCTTCTAGAACCAGGGGAAAATAAATTTCTGTTGTTTTACGTAGCCAAATTGGGATAATTGATCGCAGCAGCCTTTGAAAAATACTTGTTAAAGAGAAAGGGATTGGCTTGGGTGGACTTTCTAGAAAAGTAGAAGATGCTGCGATCCAGAAAGAGGAGGTGACTTCCACAGGGTGGCACTCAGAATCCCACCCATAATTGCCACGCCAAGCCCACTAACAGGCTGCCCGGGGTTGACCTCCCCTTCCCAGAAGAGCTTCTCCCACTGCTCTCTCTGGGACTGTTCGGTTTTATTTTTCTGCGCAGAGCTTGTCAAGACTTGTTATTATGTTGTATATTTGATTTCGTGTTGTACAGGAACTGTCTTCCCACCAGGGAACACAGACCCCGAGAGCATAGTCCTGGCAGCCTAGCTGCATCTGAATCCTGCTCCTGGAACAGCGCCTGCCATGCAAAAACACCAGGTTGGTCTGTGTGGAAGGGAGGAAGAAAAAAAGGTGTGCCCTGAGCACGCTCCGTGCAGGGGACTGAGAAGGACATGGAAGGACCCCCATGCTCATACCCGATGCACACGGAGCGCATAGTCCAAACGGGTACATACAGCAAGTGCCAGGGAAGCTGCAACCCAGGTACGTGTGCTCAGAACGAAGTTGTAAGAAAGGCACGAGTTAACTTTAAAGAAATGGAAAGGCTAAGATGTGGCCCTCACCAGGAAGGATATGTACATCCCAGTGATGAGGCCTGTATCCATGAAGCAACCCCCAAGCAGAGACCAGAAGCCCTACCCCATCTCACTTTCTCTGGGAGAGGAGGAAGGGACAGTTAGGAGAAAGGGAGAGAGACTGTTAGGAAGATCCAGGGGAAAGGGCCCTCCCTATCATGGTTTGGGGCTTGCAAGGGGAGCAATACATCACAGGACACATTTGGTAATATTATTTTATAATGAATCACCTAGGACTGGCCAAATAGCTCAGCAGATTAAAGCACCTACAAGTAGGCGCAGGACCCAGGAGTTCAATCCCTGGGCCTGCCGAGCCAGTCCTATCCCCATGGCATGCAGAGATGGCAAGTGAGATTGGGCATGGTGGTGCGCACTTGCAATCCCAGCTCTTGAGAGGCTGGAAACAGGCAGCTTACTACGAATCCAATCTAGTAGTAAGATCCTGAATGCCCTGTACACCCCTCCCTCCTACCAAAAAAAAGAGAATCATATACAAATACTGTAGGAAATCTGTCCACACACTAAAGACCCAAGAATCTGGCTGAGAGCCTGGATCCTAGTATCTTGTGTAAGTCCAGCTGAAATGCAGAGCTCATAGCAATGTTTCCCAAAGTTCAACTGGAGGCCTTGAACTTAAGACAATGTCTCATGCAGACCTACTTCGTGGAACTGTGCTGAGCAGGCCTGAAGCTCCATGGGTGAAGCTAGAACGTCTGTGCTAGTAAGAGGAAAGACCTGTGCTAGCAGCCTGGGGGGTCTGCACTGGAGCCAGGACGTGGTACTCAAGCTAAGAACCAGAGCTCCACTGAAAAGTACCCCAGCCATCCTCAGCAACAGTGAAGCCCAAGCTCCTCTGAAGGTGAGAGCAGCCAAGCGCATATCAAGAAGGCCAACACAATGAACTTTCCCAGGAGTCTGAGCTGTGTACCATCTTCCCCTCTAGAGCCAGAAAGGTAATGCTTAAGGTGAGGATTAGAGCTCCTGAAAAGTGAACTTTAGCCATTCTCAGCAACAATGAGGTCCTGAGCTGCTTCTCTGAGAATAGCCAACCTCATTAAGAAAGCCAGCACAACGGGGCCCTCCAACATAATAGCCCAAGGTAACCAGCAGCTCCCAACAACTGGCTAACAGCTTCTAGAGCTTCCCTAGCTGCCTCTCAACAGCTGGAGAACAGCTGGAGTTCTGCCTCTTCTGCTGCTGGCAACAACCCTCAGGTGAGCCTCCGACACCAACTGCCACTCTCGTTTAGTTCAGTTGGGTGTCTCACATTGACCACCAGCAGGCAATCCCCCACAGGCCCGCAGTGGGACTCTATTCCGGGCACAAAAGAGGCACAGAGGCTTTAAGTTAGATGCCTTCTCAAGTGGGCTCAGGGGCGCAAGGTGCATCTAACCTTAGAAACCAGCTCCTGCAGCTTCCAGGAGAATTCTCAGTTTCCCTCCTCCTCCTTACAACACTCAACAGCTCATAGGTGCACTGGTAATTGGAGCTCTGCATCAACTCAGCCCTGCTGCTAAGAACCTTTTACTTAGACAGTTTTAATCTTTTCAGCACAGTAATGTTGGACAGGATTATCTCCTTTTTACAGGTGAGGAAATTAGAGCTTCGAATGCTGAAGTAGCCTCAAGAATCCACCCTGAATCTGCCAATTCCAAAGCCTATGCCTTCCCTAGAGCCAGGATGCCTTATATTTGGCAGTGTCATGATTGCAGGAGTGGGTAGTTCATGCACAAGACTCTAGTCAGATCTGAAAGAAAAATTTCCAGGCATCCAGGTTGAAGGCATTTCACCTCGTTTTACTGAAGAGAAATCTGAGAAATGTAGGCATGCGGCAGTGTACTAGGAGAGCTGCATCTAGGGGTCAGGGTGAAAAGGCTGCACAGTGCCTCGGGCTCCAGGTCTTAGCTTGGGATGACTTGGAGTCTGAGCTGTGCTGATATAAAAGCACAACAAGGAGGGCAGCGGGGCTAGGGTACGGTGACAACTGGGGGGCAACTTGCCCGAGACCCTGAGGCCCACAAAGCCCAGGGCATACATCAGCGGGTTGCAAGGCAGCCCATTCATCTCCAGAAAGGCCTTGCAGGGAAAATCTCACCCCCCAGAAGGTTGGTGGCATCTGCCTTGTAGGACAATATGCTATTTTCACCAGAAAGCTACCAGGCATAAAAATAAATTTCTGAACATTTTTTATGAGTTGATATGATGGCCTCTGGATACCTCTTCATTAAACCATAAAAGCCAGACAGTTCCTTCCAGAAACTGCGTATCTACCTATGTCACTAATGGAGCAGGAGTGCACACCGCAGGGCAGGGAGGTGGCCTAGCAGGCAGGTGGGAGTCTGCGCCCTCAGTGCTTTCTTAGAAATAAGCGTGTGTATTGTGGGAGTGTCTCTGCATCTCCACGTGTCCTGCTGTGGCTTCGCTCTTCTTATGCCCTGGAACCTGCAGGACTCTTGGGGTGGACACAAAGCCCTACAGAAAGCCCTGCTGACTCTCGGGGTTCCTCTGCCACCTGAACCTTTCACGCACTGCCATCTGAGCTAGGTAACTCCAAAAGTTCTTCGACTTCCAATCAGGCTTTCTTTCAACCAGTGTGGGCTCCCTGGCCACCTTTTGAATGTTTATTTCAGTGTATATGGATTAAAACTGTGTCACTTCTTCCAACATAAGCTTTGTGAAAGAAAAGACTCTGATCCCATTGCATTCCCATAGTCTACAAAGATGTCTAGACCAGAACTCATTTTAAATGTAGTTACTGAATTCACAAATGTAATAATGAATAAATAAATGAATAGATGAATAAGTAATTGAGTGGACCACAAGCAGCGGCTTGGTACCATTCTTCTCAGCCAGGGCAGATATTCCCAATGTTTTAAGACATTTTTGTTGATTTTACCTAGAGGAGGTGGCAGTGATGCTATGGGCAATCAATGGATAGAGGCCATAGACGCTGGTAAACACTGTACTGGGCTTCATAACACCCCCACCTTTTCTGAGAAGTGTTATCCAGCTCAGACAATGCTGAGCTGCAAAACCTGATATATTCGCTACTGAAATCTGCATAGCAAAGCACCATAAGATTGTTGTCTTTAAAACAATAGAATTTTCAACTGTTGAATCTGAAATTCCAAAATCCAGGTGTTCCTAGGATTGATTCTTTCTGGAAGAGTGGAATCCCGGCCTCTCTCCTGGCTTCCTGGAGGTGGCAGGCAGCCTTGCCCCACCGCGGCCCACTGCTGAGCCCCTGAGTCTTGACTTCTGTCTGCCTGGAGCTTTCTTCCCTTCATGTCTCTGTGTATCTCTCTCTCTCTCTCTCTCTCTCTCTCTCTCTCTCTCTCTCTCTCTCTCTCTCTCTCTCTCTGTAAGGCAGCATTTGGAGCCCTCTTCATCTTAGTTAATTACTTCCGCAAATATCCTGTTTCCAAATAAGGTCACCTTTGCAGGTACCAGGCTTAGAACTTAAGTCTTTTTAGAAAACACGAATCAATCCACTACATCCTAGTTTCGTGGACAATTCATCATATTTATGTTCCAACTCCCCTCACCCTGTGTGCCCACAAAGGTCACAGAAGGGTCTTCTTTCTTCCTCTCCCTCATCACCCCCAATGTTGTAGCACTCAGCCCGATCCTCACTGTTCCCTCAGCAAGCCTTTCTCGTCTACCCATCCAACCTATTAGTTCCCAGCACTTGTCAGCTCTTCACTGTGAGAAGCTCACTTTCTCTTTTATGTTAAGAGAATCATGCTACATGGCTTATCTGCATTTAATCCTTGGACTACTCCTATAAACTAGGATTAGGGTTGCTTCCAAGTTATCATGGGGATAAACAAAGTGATCTATCTAAATTACAGCACTGGTAAGTTACAGGCTCATGCTAACTCCAGGTTGGCAGCAGCTCCCCATCTTCTGGTTGAAGCCCCAGATTTCTCATTTGTGTCTTTGGCAGAACCTCCACTCCACACTCTCAGAGTCCAGACGCTGCCCCCCCAGTCCCAACTCTCCCAATCAGTCCTGTTTGCTGACAGTCCTCTCTCTCTCTCTCTCTCTCTCTCTCTCTCTCTCTCTCTCTCTCTCTCTCTCTCTCTCTCTCCTAGACTATGAGGGCTTTTAGGGTGGCTACAATATTTATTTCATCTTTGTGTCATCCAAGGCATGGCCTCTGTGCCTTCAGCATGGCCAACTAGTTAATACTGGTAGAATAAATGAAAGCATTCATAACTTTAACAATGTGGACCATACACATTACTTTTGTTTAGACCAAAATTAGGATGAACATAACTCAGCATTGTGACTCCTAGAAGTCAACATAAAGTAAAGCAAATTTTTAAAAGAGAAAGAAAAGAATATTTAAAAAGCTCCATGTCACATGAGCTTGGATAACTGCATTAACCAATGCTAAACAAATTTCATAACTCTTTTTTTTAATCTCAAAGACCTTTAAATAGTTGAAGTTACTTCCAGTTAACCTACCAAGGTGGACAGTCATCCAGTTATTCAGAATTTTTTTCAATGAAACTTTGGCTGTTGTTCCTTACAGAGCCTGGCATTGGAGCCCGTGGTATATGCTTTCATTATATGAAATGCTTTAATCTCTAGGAACACCCAAGAGCACTGCAGAGTGGGAAATCCCTGGGATGCACTAAGGACTCTCCTCACTGGCAGGAGGAGTGAGGGCTCCCTGGGGATCTGGAGCAGCAGTTAGCCATCACAGGCCAGCAGGGAAGGATGGTCCCTTCCGTCCTTCAGTTTCAGGTCTTCAATCACTATGTACCAGTCATACTCTGCATTGTTATTTCTTGCTCATTTTCTCATTTTCCTCAGAGACCCTGGGCATCTTCTGTTCCTGCCCTGTGCTTTAAAGGAAAGTAGATGGCCTAAAGCTCCCTGCCCTGTACCTCATTAACCTCCACAGTATCTCAGGGAAATTATGCCAATTACTGCACTAAGGCTCAGGATTGAAAAGCTAGCATGTCTGGGCTGATGGACAGAGATGCTACGAATTTCAGGAGAAGAGGAAAGCTCTTCAAATACTGAACAAAAAGAGAATTTGTTTTGCCACAAGAAGATTTTTTTTTGTGGCATACGGAGTTTGGCTTTCTGGGGGGAAAGCTTGCCTGGCATTCTTCACTAAGCAACACATTTTGAAGTGGGAACTTTTAACGGCATGTATTGATTAGTCTTGTTTTCTTGTTGTCTTAATACAAAGAAGTATGAGGGTAAAAAAGCTAAACACCTAAAAATGGCCCTGAATCTCCCTGCCTAGCTGTTTCTGTTGACCTTTAAAACAATCAAATAAAAGTAATGCAATATAGGTATGTCCAACAATTCTAAGAGCTCAGTAAGTAGTAGAGTTAAAATGATTTTTTTTCTTTATACCTCTCCTAGCTTAGTTCCTCACAGCTGATAGTTCTGTGGTTCCTTTAAAAAGAGTGGGCCAGAAGTACAGAGCTCAGTGGTTCCTAGATGGAGAGGCCCTGGAATTGCTCAACACAGGTTGCAGGGATACAGCCTCAGAGATTCTGATTCAAGTCTCAATGGGAACACAAAATTCCTATACACAACTATTGCTGGGGCAACACTAAATTCAACGTTTTTCCATTCACAAGATTTGAAATGGGCTGGCTTTTCTTTGCTTCATTTTCTTCTTCTATAAAATGCAGCTAATCATTGGAGTTTGGGTGATTAAATGAGTTATAAATATACATATGAAGAACAAAGTAATTTTGCTAATCATGAATACCCTATCCTGTAAATATGTATCCAACTATAATATATGCTTTTAAGTGTTAATAAAAGGACTAATTTCATATATACATAATTACAGTGATTCATTCCAAGAATGAATTTTCATCTATTTTACACACAGATTAGGTAGTCCTTTACTGAAATCACAGTCTAAATATCCATTGTGGAGGATACACTAGTGTTCTGGAAGTGAGCACACCTATTGTGTCCAGGGTCTAGCTAATCTAATCAGTATACTGAAGGAAATCCTTCCATACATGTGACCACATATTTTTGTGCACACTTATATTGGGAAAAGTAAAATATGAATACATATACTTGGAAATGCTGCCAAAAACCCTGCAGGTATCCAAAGGCAAGTGATGTTTCCTCCAAGGACTTGGTCCATCTTAGTTTTTTGAAAGGAGGATGAAATATCCAGCAGAGATGTGCAAATACAGAGTCACATGACTCAACTGACAATGACATAAGCATCCTGTTCTAAGCTCAAGCAAAAATCTGAAAATTCAAAAAGTGAAACGGGTTGTTGGATCTCAAGGAGGCATGGTCCTGGAGAGTGAACCCCATGGGAAAAGATACATTGCATTATGGTAGGAGATGAGCAATTGTGGATTAAGATTGCTCACAGAGTCAGTGAGGTGAGCAAGAGGGGTCATCTGGAAAGGGCTTCGGGAAGAAGGGGTAGATATATTTTGCAAGTGAGTGAAAATCACAGAGTGGAAAGCAAGGAACACAGTTTAGAGAAAAGAACTCAGGATGGCAAGAGTCCTGGAGGCTTGTTACTGTGGCATCTGACACAGCACCTGACAGACATTAGAAGAGTGTTGGTTAAACACAGTTTTAGCCTCCACAGGGAATATAACACAAAGAAACCTACTGCTTTTGGTTCTCTTTGGTACAAATAAACATGTAGAATTTTCAGGTGGCCTGGCATATCACAAATCAGATATGCTCATAAATCTGAGTAGCTTCGTGAATTTATGATAAAGTCATACATCCAAAGCAAGATTTTTCCTCTCACATCTGTGATTATTGAGTTGGGATATAAACATTCTAATGAATCCTGGCTTTGGTTGTGATGCCTTATATACTTAGTACAACTTCCAGAATTAAGAAAGCAGAATGGTCACTGCCACTTATTCGACAAAGATGCTGTCCCCAGATGGTGGCCAGAGGACATTCCATTAGCTCCCACTGCTCACCAAGAAGCTCCACTGAAACTCAGTTAACTGAAACCACCTAAACGTGCAAAATTATTTATTTATTCATAATCCATGGATTTTTATAACCATTTTGCTCAGGTATATGGAAAGGGGAAGCAATAATACCAACTCCAGTAGATATTTGCCTCAATTTGTTTTAAAGGCTGAAGACTGCCCTGTGCCCAGTGGCCCTAAATGCTGTCAGGGAACACTACAGAGTGAAGCATGTTTTGAATGGTGACTGCATTGCTACATCTCACAGATGGCTTCAAACAAGGGATATCTGGAGACTGTCACTGAGCAGGTGACAGGATTAGTTGTCATCGGATAAAACCAACAGAGATGCCCTTCAAGTTTACTCCCCAACAGCCTTAAGCCAAAATGGCCCCCAAAGAAAACAGGGTTTTTCGTTGTTGTTGTTTTGTTTTGTTTTTAAAGATTCTCTGATCAGGGGTTTGGAAGATAACTCGGTAGAATAAGTGCCTGTCTGGCAAGCATAAGGTCCTGAGTTCAATCCCTAGTTCTGCAAAAAAAAAAAAAAAAAGAAGATTCTCTGATCAATTGGAACCAAGATCAGTTTTCTGGTTGGTAGCAATCGAGCTCTTTCCCACCCCCACAGGCCCTACTCTTCCATCTTCCTGCTTTCTGTACCTCCCAGGCAGCCAGCCCTGTTATTTCCCAAGTAGAGGTTCAAATGAGCAAGGTGACTTGATTCAAACTGTACCACTTTGCTGTGCACCCACTGGAAAAATCAGTTAACTCCTTTGAAATCCAATTTCACTATCTATGATATGGTGACCAGTGAGGGAAAATAAACAGTAACCATTTGGAAGGGATGGCTCAGAGACATCTTTCTAGTAACCTTAATGTCACTTTGTGTTAGTTACTTTCTACTCATTGCTGGGACCAACACCCGACAATCAAAATGAAGGAAGGAAAGGTTTATTTAGTTCATAGTTACTGGAGGTTTCAGTTTGTAGTTGGCTGGATCCAAGGCAGAGAGACACAATGCAGAGGCCAGCAGTTCACGGCGGCGAAACAGCAACAAAACAATGACAGAGGCAGCCAACCAACCATGGCTGCAGAGCAACAGCGCTAGTCTTTCTCTCTGACTCTCTTTATATTACATCAGGTTCTCTGCCTTAGCCTATCCACCTCAGGCCACACCTATAATTCCCAGCAGTACTCAGACCCATAATCTCATCAGTACTAAAACAATCCCAGTGGATCATCAGGCAAGTCTCAAACTCTAGAAGTCCCCACCCCATGATTGCATGAGGCTTTGGGGGGACAACTAGACACAAACCATAACAAACTTAAACAAACAAACAAACAACACATATAATGTATGCATTTTCCTTATCCCCATTGTAAGACTGGATAGGCCATACACTCATTGTTCATCTGTGGGTGTCATTGATCTGGCATATGTGCTAATAAAGCTAATAAAAGGCAGGAAAATACAGGAAATTAGTGATGACTTCTTTTTCTTAAAACTTATTCAGGCTAACTTGGGCTGGCTTAATGAAAATTGCAGGTAGCATATCAGGAACAGCAGTGCTTCATGAAGTGATGGGATGGGAATTTCAGCTGGGTCGATGCAAGGACCTGGAAGCCAAGATTAAAGTCATAAATACACTTGGTGACAGACTCTCTTCTTTCATTCCCTGCTTCCCTTTATGTGCTTGATTCATTGTTTCTTCTCAGTCTGTTTGCAGCATTTCTTTGCTGCCAGTCCTTAGTATAGAAGATGGGACCTCACAACACCTTATAGGGGGCCAGGAACTAAAACTACTGACACTTAGAAACTTGAATCAGATTCTCCTAACTTGATTCTGCACTTATTCGATTTACCTCTGGATGCGTGGCGCAGTTGTAATGCATAAAAATAGCTATCAGGGGCTGTTGTGCATCATAGAGTTAAGATTGGAGGGGTTTCACACAGCAAGGACAGACTCAAGCTTTTAAGGAAACAAGCAAAAAATAAATAAATAAATAAAAGATTTAGGAAAAATTAAATAAAAGCTCCTAGTTCTCTGTCTCTGTAGAATACAGAGGTGCACATCTAGTTTTGGAAAAATAATAGCTTTATCTATTTTTATATGAGAAACTTGGATTCAATCAATGATTCTCAACCTTGGCTTATCTGATTGGCATGAAAAGCTGTTCAAGAGCTCAATATTTGGCCAATACCTCCAGAACAAATAAATCTGAATTTCCAGCTATAGGATGCAAGTTTCAATATTTTAAAAAGTTCTTTATATTTTTTCCAGTCTTCAGTGAAAGTTCATAACCATTGGGTGAGATCAGTGATTTTCAAATGTATCACAGAAACCTAATTAAAGTGGAGATTTTACTTCCAGAGGTTCAAGGTGTGGTATGAGATTCTTTACTGCAAACTACCTCATAGATCCTGGTGTTGCTGGTCCATAGGTTATAGTCTGACTAGCAAAGCACTAAAATATTGCTGACTCATGGTAGAATTCCAAACTCCTGTTAAAAGGAATACTCACTCTGCATAGATTGAGTTTGTGCATCAGAATATGTACTAAGAGCTAAGTCACAGAGTATGATAAGCTTTAGCAAATGGGGTAAATGTGCAGACATGTTATCCACATGGCTGGAGAAAAACTAGAGAAAATTTCACCTACTTGTGTTTGCAAGTTCATTCATCAGGGAAGTATCAGGATTGTTTGGCTGCTTTGTTTTAAGAAAACATCTTTACTGAAGATCCAGCTGGCATTCCTGACAGGAGAAAACTATCTCCGTTATATGGCAGGGGCCATTGTCATGCAAATAAGAGAAATATCAACACTCAACAGTTTAGGATATTATGTGCCAAACATGGAATATATATTGGGGGGAAGAGTTTGAAACTGGATATAAAGGAAAACATGAAGCACAGTTAAGAAAGAGGAACATAACCAGGAGGAGGAGGAGGAGGACGGTGATAGTGGCCATGATGATAAAAAGGCAGAAAGAGGTGATGGGGATGGATGGATGGATGGATGGATGGATGGTCCAAGAGTTATCCCATGAAATAAAACCTTTTAAAAATAGTAGATTTAGTGACTAATGAGCCAATCCTATTGATAAAGATAATGGATGTTTTAGGCTATAGAAAGAGCTGCTAGTAATATCAGAACCAAAACTGTTTCAATGTTATAGGGTAGGTCTGCCTATATTTCCTTAAGATTCTCTATGTTCAAATGCCAGGAAAACACACACAGATGTGATTTTTCCACATGACAAAGAATGCGTCTACATCTGTTATAGGAAAAGGCCATAATAGTGAGATTTTTACTTCAGAACATATCCTAAGCACATACTTTATGTCAGGCACTGGAGTTACTGGAGTTTAGAGATTATTAGATGACATCATCTACTAATGACAAGATCAAGGTGCTCTCTATGTCTGGTTCCATTTTATGCTCACCAAAATCTGTGGTGTAAGAATGTGAAAGTGGTATCCACCTTATCAATGATGACAGCAGTGATGGTTGTGAGCTGCTCATAGTGATAATCATGTTCTTGGGGCTGATTGAAGAGAAAACCAAATAGGCTCCAAAGTGGTACGAGAAGATTCCCACCACTGGTTAGTTTTGCCAAACTAGAACAAGAACTCAGATGCCCAATGTACAATGCTGTCTGGCTGTGCCTTCTACCATATTGAGTAACTAGACTACAAGATGGCTTACTTTTTAAATGCTCATGGTGAGAACAATGAAATAAAAACTAGAAATCCTCAAAATACTATGGCCTCACTCCTATGAGTGGGAGAGTTTTAAAATGACATCTCCTGAAGTCTTACCTTGTTTCTATTTCTAGCTTGTGTTCTTCTCTCCTGGCAAGGAAGGCTGAAATAAAAATTGGTCATAAAGGAAACGTTTCACTCTAGCTCATATATGCATTTCTGTGCCAATGTTAGCTTGTACTTTTATAGCTAATTCACATAAAAGAATATTTAGACAGGTGCTTCCCAAAAGTGTGGCTGTCTTAGGAAGTCAGGGGTTATAAGTGCCCCTCAAAAATGTTATGCTTTTCAAAGAGCTTCAACGTAACCAGCCTTGTGGGGTTCCATCTGGCGGCACTCCAGTCCTATTGTGTGCTGTAGCCAGTGAAAGTCTATTCACAACACAAATATGATTGCTTCTTTCCAAAGGGGAGGAGTGTCTTTCCCCTTTCCTCTCCTGAGTCTTGTGCAGAGGAAGCTTTCTTTCCTTAGCTTCTTACTCAACACCTTCTGTGACCTGGTCATTGGTGAGCACCACTACTTTGCTTTCTAAGTCTTTGTTCAGCCTCTCATCTATGATTTGGCACAAGCAGATCCCATATAGCTGCAGTCCTCATCTTATACCTCTCTGATGCTCTGAGCCTTTGAGTATACTAGGCTCTTTATTCAGAAACATATTCTGTAAATGCCTCAGCATAGAGTAAAAGAGATATTTGATGCCTATTTCTATCAGAATATGCCATAATGTGTATTGAAGTCAGGATTTATGTAGGAAAAGATTCAATGCAGATCACACAATGCATGGGATTATTTTATAATATTCACACATAGAGTCAAATGTAGAGAGGTGTGGGAGATCTGTCCATGCACTAGAGACCCAAAGAATCTTGCTAAGAACCTGGATCCCACTGTAATATCCTCTGTGAGTCCAACTGGAGGCCTAGAGCCCATAGCGATGTCTCCTGTAAGTCTGTATCAAGGATCTGCACTGGAAGGGTCTGAAGAGCATTTTTAGAAGCTAGAAATTCTGCACCAGCAGGATGAAGGGTCTGCATTGAAACCAGGAAGCAAAGCTCAAAGTAAGGACCAGTGTCTCCTGAAGAGAATCATAGCCATCTTCAGCAACAGCAAGGACATGAGTGCCTCTGATGATAACAGCTGAGTTCCTATCAGGAAAGCTAGTGTGGCAACCTTCTCCAGGAGAACCAAAAGCATACCATCTTCCTCTCCAGTTCTTCTTTCATGCAACAATTCTCACATGGGCATTGCATGCCGCAAATCATATTGCTTCAGTTCAGGTAAATGTTGTAAGTTGCTCATTAATCTACCACAGTGTGTTTCTTAGAACAAAACTCAGTCACCATCGTCATAACTGTCATCATCACCCTAACTCCAAATAATCACTGAGTCTTATCACTGAACATAGATTATCACGTTTAATAATGATGATACTGCTATGAGATTTAATATCAATTGAATTGACACAAGCAAATGATCCCCAAATCTAGCAGCATCTAGAACATACAAAGCATTGGAGTAATGTGTTGCCCCTAATAATCCCAAAAGCTAAGTGGATAATTATTTGCTCATTCATTCTCAGAAATAAGTTTTATTTTAAGCGTAGTTTTAGATTTACAGGATGTTGAAAATGGGATACAGTTGCCCTATACCCATTTTTATCTAATGTTAATATTCTGCTTTAGTATCACACATTTGTAACAATTGATGGGCCACTGTTTTTGTAAGATCACTAACTAGAGTCTGTAGTGTATTGAGATTTCCTTAGTTTTTACTTAATGTCTTCCTCTGCTCTGGAGTCCCATCCAAGTTATCACATGAAGTTCACTTGTAGTGCTTCCTTGGGCTCCTCACAGACGTGGTAGTTTGTCAGGTTTTTCTTGTTTTTGCTATCTGATAGTTTGCAGAAATATTAATCAAATATTCTGGATAAGTATTTATTGGAATTTGATGTTTTCTCTCATGATTTGTCTAGGGGAAGAAAGACCCAGACAGTAAATTTATGAATTTGTGGGGAGAAAGACCCGGATGATCAAATACCATTTCCATCATGTCTGGGCCGCATACTATCAGTGTGACTTATGACTGCTGAAGTTGACTTTGACCACAGATCAAGTAGTTTTTGTAAGGTTTCTTATGAACAGTTACATTTCCATACTCTCGACCTTTGAGGGAAATCACTATACACAGTCCAAAGTTAAGGCAGAGTGTCTAGACAGGTTTCTGTATTTAGAATTCTACATGAGAGAATTGTCCCCTTTCCACCTCTTATTAATTTACTCAATCATTTATTTAACTTATGGATATTAATTTGTAATTTGTGCCTTCATCCAATACTACTTAATTCTGTGGCTCAGATGGCTCCAGTTTGGGCCTTTGGGGCCTTTTTTCAATTGGCTCCTGTACTTTTTGGCGCAACCTCCTCTGTATAAGGATTTTATTATATTTGAGCATCTTTTATGTAAAATTTTCTGCCCCAGCCTGGTCTTCATGTTTCCTTACATAGTCACCTGAGTTAGTCCTTTCTTCAAGAAGTCCTAGTTTCCTTTGTTGGAGAATAGTACTAGGAACCAAGACTTGCTGCTGGCTCATTGTTACTGGTGTGATGTTTTATTTAGGCCTTCTCAGCTACTGAGCAAAACAAACAAACAAAATCTATCTACTTTTCTATCTATCTATCTATCTATCTATCTATCTATGTGATTTATGTACATATACAAATATATCCATAAAAATCTATATCTGTAACTCTGTATCTGTACTAAGCTAAACCTGATTTCATACTGATGTCTCCAACTCTAGTTCATTATCTCATGAATCACTCTACCCTCCTTCCCTCACTGAACTGTAAATTTGCACTCTGGCCATAAGAAACTTGACTCCCCCCGTCTGCCATCCCTTTGCTTACTTGCTCAATTCCAGCATGCATGCATAGCAGTATCTGAATCGTTAACCTATACCCTGCAGAAAACAACTTTATCAACCTGAGTGTAGTGCTTATGTGTGGTTCCCATTGCCCTAAATCTTACCAGCCACTCATCTCCCGAGTTACTTAGATCAGCACGTTTTCCTCCTCCCCCTCTATAGGGCTGCTGTGTGCATTTGTAACACAGTTACATTCACTTGTCACAGTTTGCCTTCCTTCCTGGGATTCTGGATTTCAAAATCGTTTTTATGTACATACATTAAAGTTCATTTTTCGTTAAATACGGTTCTAGAATTCATTCTTTTTTATGATCTGTTCATTTCCTACTCACTCATTGTTTACAGTAACACTATTTTACACATAAAAAATGAATTGAATTAATTAATATTTAGGGAAGAATTCACACATAGTATTCAAAGTCAAATAGAAAAATCAGCATGTACATGTCAGAATGGAATAGGTAACTCCCAGCAATTGTCAAGAGACAATCAGTGCACTGAGAGCTGAAGCTAGCTCTGAGTATCCTGGAAGCCACAAGCATCAGTGAGTAGCCAGTGCCTTCTCCAGTACACGTAGTCAAGGCCATTATGAGGACATGCCATTGGGGTGCGTGATGAGACCTACTTAAATTGGCATTGGCTTTCTATCTAGGCTCTTGAGTGGGTGTAAGGTGTTCTGATTTGGCTCTAAAATCCAAAGAAACTTATACTTCAAAGTCTCTGTGGTTGCTCCATGTCTACCACCCTAAAGTTCCACACAAACACATAACATTCACTATCAACAATTGGGAATGGGGCCCTATCATCACCAACATCAAGAAGTATATAAAACATTTATGTTTTCCCCTTCCTCCCATCTTTATGGCCAACTGGAAAGTCTATTACCTGGTATGAGGTCATTCCCCTTTTTCAGTTAATCAAGCTGAGGGTCAAAGAGGAATTGATTTCTTGTTGACATATAGGGAGGACAAAGGACTCAATCTCAGAGTCCAGATTCCCCTTTCAGAAAGTGGCACTTGCCATTTCTCTCTGTGGACCATCTTAGGGACCATGCCCCCGAATACAGCTAATCTCAGGTAACAATCTGAAACCTATGAGATTTCTCTCCCTTGATTTCTGTGAGAACCTGCACCAAAAGGCCTGACATTTCAGCCTAGGCTTTACAACTCCCCAAAGGCGTGCCAGGCCCATATGTCCTTTTAAACAGCTATGAAGTGGTCTTTGGCCTTTTTTGGGCATGAAGAGATGGTTTGTTTTGTTTTCTGAATACAGTCCTAAGCATTATTTTCTTTCTTTTTTTACAAAATAATTTAAATAACTGAGAAAGTAAATGTAAAGAATAAAATCTTCTGAGCTATCAGAGAAAGTAGTATTTGGTCTGTTCCTTCCACTTACTCGAAACCTTTTCAATTTTATTTTTACATAGAATTCAAATGTCAGTATTTTCCTGGTATCTTGGCCAAAAACATACTAGAAATAGGAACTAGGAAGAGATAATAATAGCTAATACAAGAATTAGGGTATTATATATTAAAAATAGGAAACTAACCAAGAGTTTAGTTTAAAATGCCTGTGTGTACCTTAGTTTTCCCTGACACTATTAATTTATTTAGACATAGTAGCATAATTTGTGTTCACAAAGATGTTTTCAAATTATTTTTTTCAGTTGAAATATGTTTTTGAGGAACTGGATTGAACTCAGGCCCTTGTACTTGGCTTATTCTACTAAGCTATCTCCCCAGCCCCTGAAATAATATTTTGTACACTACACTTGAAATATTGGTATTGGATTTTGTTGGTATTTGCTAAGGAAATTTTCATTCCAAATGATTAAAATAAGTAAATGTTCCAATGTTTACCATAGGAAAACCTTACATCTATGGAAATGAAGATAACACCATATAACTCATTAACTCAATAAACATTTACTGTGTATAAATTGTACATCAGGAACTGGCGGTAGAGAAATAAATAATATCGATCTCTGTCTTCAGGAAGCCCAACAACTAATTTAAGCATCTGTCTCCAAGGATCTGGACTGCTAAGGTTTTCATGGCATGAAAGGCTGCTGGTTAAATCCTTCCTGCTCTGTGAGTCTTGCAAAATCCCTAGAGGTGAGAATCATTGAATCAAACCTTTAAAGTTAGAGAAGAAGAAGCAGGGTTTGTGTACCTTAAAAAGTAGAAAGGAAGAAACCCTACTACTCTGCTGAATTTGAGCAGATAAAGGAAACCTTATCCAACAGCTTCTACTCTGTGGATCCTTATGAACTGAGCCAAATAGTGAGCAGTTTTGTAGATGATATCTTTCCCATGATCAGCGGCATGAGTTAGCTATGCAACACTATAACAAAGCACCCAGCATGATGAGTTTACAAAGGGAAAAGCTTTATTTTGTTCACACTTTGGAAGGTTCCAGTGTAAGAGAAGGTAGAACCAAAGCTTTGGTTTTCTAGCACATGTTAATGCCAGGGAGCAGATGGACAAACAGTGCTCACATCAGGGCCAGGAAGCAAAAGAGAAAAATAGGGAGGCACCAAGGTCCAACTGTCCATTCCTCTTGAGTAGACCAATGACTGAAAGACCTCACAGCCTCCCCCTCCTCAAAGTTTCATGACTTCCTGTTTTAGTTACTTTTCTTTTGTTTCTGGGAGAAAAATAACCAACAGCCAAAGCTAGAGGGGAAAACGTTTATTTAGCGCATTTTGTAGAGGTCCATAATTTGCTGTTCCATGACAGATGATCTCAAGAGAAACTCATGATAGGAAAAAGACAGCAAAAGCAACAAGAGGGCTCAAGACAAGGCTTTTGTTGTTGTTGATGGTGGTGGTGTTGGTGGTGGTGGTGGTGGTGGTGGTGGTGGAAACAAGGTTCAAACTCACGACCTTGCACTTGCCAGTCAGGCACTTGTGCCACAGAGCTATCTCCTTGGCCCCTAAGACATGTCTCTTTCTCTTCCTTGTATTGTATCTAATCTACTGGGCTTGGGGCAACAACAATTCAATCAGTGGATTGATCCAACAATTAATCCGACTTTAATCCCAGCACCCTTAATCACACCACTGCACTGAATCAATCAATCACACACCCTTGAGTCTTCCACTGCTAAAAAAAAACTCTGACTGCCTGAGGTTTGTGAAGGACATCTAGACACAAACCATAACATTTACCAATAGCATTTTTTCTGTTCCCCAGTCTTTAACACATGGAACTTTGAAGAAGATTTGAGATTCAACAATGAGTAATAATGTAGTAATATAGGTGCCATTTGCCCAATTTTGGGGGAGTAGAAAAGTAAAGCCTTGAAGGCCTAACCAACTAGCCAAGCTTGGCATCCATACAGCCAGTCTCGGGTAAGGATGGATGAGTCCAGGCCTGCATCATTTGATAGAAAATCTTAGTTGTATTCTACCATCCCACTTGTCCTTGTTCAGAGGAAGCTGGCCTGAAGAGAACAAATATCTACAATTGCATGCGGTGCAGAAAGGGGGAAGGAGGAAGGGCAATCAAAAGAAAAGCAGAAAGGACAAAAAATATCTTTAGAATTCCTTTTCCAAGAGAAGTTAACTTTTAGTTTTCTTTTATCCATGTCAGGGTTTCTAATAACCCCCCTATGTTACATGTGACCGTATAACTCACAGTTAGGACAAAGTATAATTCAGTAACTTGTGAGAGTTTAATAAAGAGAACATTGGTATGCTAGGGATCCAGAGAAAGAAAGCCAAGAGTAAAAGCTTACTGAGAAGAACTACAACCTCCCTACCAGGGGCTAATGTCAGTCCATAACCACTCAGAGGGAGAAAACAAGTGACATAAGAGCTCCACATGGTCCTTCCTTTTTCCCCACAGATGGTTTACCCATTGGCTACATCCAGGGAGAAAGGGAAGCCCCTAGTACGAAATTTTGAGATCAGGAAGAGTTCAGAGTGAATAGAGTTGCATGTGTCTGGAAAGGAAAACAGAACATTTATCTCAGCCAGCTTTAGCCATCCCAAAGCAACCAGGTAGCACAATATGGACAAACACTTTCCCATTGGAATCTTAGTCCACCTTGCGGTTCTTCTCAGGCCAGGCTCCTAGGCAGCTGAGAGTCATTGGCTGGACTTGTCCTGGGAGCTGGAATATATTTGCTGTCTTATCCAATACATACCTGGACCTTGTTCCTAATTCTTTATTTTGTTTTGATGACTTTGATGTTAATAACACCTTATCAATTCTTGATAGGTAACCTTGACCATCAAAAACCTTTGGTTTGGGCTGGGGAGATAGCTAGGCCATCTAAGTGCATGCCTGGCAAGTGCAATGACTCAGGTCCATCTGATCCTTGGGACCACATGCAGTGCTGTACCATGATGTACCATGCTGTCCAGAAACCAGGCCTGATCTTACACGCCTATATTCCTAATACTGAGGAGGCTGAGACAGGAAGATCTCTATGAGTCTGAAGTGTGTAGGGAGACACTGTACCAAAGAAATAAATAAACAAATAAATAAACCCATTGATTTGTTTGAATCAGAGTATAGGACCTGCTTTGGAGATGTAAAAAAAAAAAAAATGTGCACAGAGACATACACCTTTTCATTAAAAAAACAAACAAACAAACACAGTATTGATTTAAAAAATGTCCACACCTTATGAATTGGGCTGGGCAGTCCTGGAGAAGTCACGCGTCTTATTGGAGCCTCAGATTTCATCCATGTGCATCAGGAACTGCAAACATACCTCTCGGGTAGTATCTTTGGTCATCTAGGAATGCAGAAAGAAACCACAGGAGTATGTACTGAAGATTCACAAGAGGAAAATGTCTTTGGACTTCATTTTTATTTTCTAATAAGACACCACAGTAGTCAAAATAAAACCAGCTGTACATCACAAAACAAGTTCTGAAAATTTCTGGGGAGAAGATGGCCTGGTCTTTCTAAGCCTTACTTTATCAAGAAAACAGAGAGCATACACCTCATAGACTGTTTGCTGTTTCATTATATTTAATAAGATTAGCTTTGGGTATTAATTTCATCACATTGTCATGGATGTGAAGAATGGTTTCAAAGTAATGGACAGGTACAGGCCTATACATTAAACTTTCATTGAACAGCACTGAGTTTTGTCAGGCTCTGAGATTTATGACTTGGGAGGAGACAGACATGAGCAGACACCAGGCACAGACCTTTCCCGAGACACCAACCACGAACAGAATTAAACCCTCAGCCACTGCTTGCTCCGAAACTTCCTTTGGCATTTTTCTGAGCTCAAGATTCAGAGGCCTTTCCTTTAATCTTGCAATTTTTGACATGAGCTGATTGAAGTCACTGATGTGTGCGTCAGAGTGGCTAGCACCTCCCGCAGTGCCAACACCCACTTCCTGCTTGCCTTACTAGCCACTCAGTCTGCCTGGGTCTTATCTAACTGAGGGAGGCAAGGTTGGAAGGAGGGAGTGAAAAAAAAGGAAAGAAGAAAGTACAGAGGGAGTGAAAATAGATGAAGAAAGACATACAGGGAGAAATTCAAAATATTCAACAGCAGACAAGCTACTAAAAACGTCCATAACTCTAAATAGGTCAGCCACTCTTTGAAGCAAAATCTATTTGCTCCTGGAGTCCCCATGTGACTCACACTTCAAGAAGGTGTTCAGCGTGCTCAAAGGAACACCAGGTACCAATCACTTACCCTGTGCCTAGACTTATAGTTAATAAATCTGCACATTTTCCGAAGTAGGCCATGTTTTCCCAAATCAGTTTCCCAAACTAAGCATTTGCATCTGTCTATAAGAGACTTGCAATGAGTAATGGGGTGCTTGCCTTTGTTAAATTCTGAAATTAACCTATAGGAGCTCAAACTTCATATCCAGTCCCATGGCTGGGCTCTGATTCACACTGAGTTTCCTAAAGTGGAAGAGAAGATTAGTGGAAGTAAAGGCTGTGGTTGAAAGAGAGACACATTCGTCTCCTTCACTTTTTCCAGGCTTAGAGTTAATGCCAGCATGGAAGGCAGCCATGAAGGACAGTGTTCTCTCCCCCCTCAGAACAATAGAGGGAACCCCTGCAGGCGAGAGGCACCTCAGTGTTTGAGTTTTAGAGAAGAGACTTGGATTAGGACACCCTTGTCAGCTTAATCTTGGATAGCTGACGTGTTCACCCTTGCCCTCAGCTTCAAATGCTGGTTCCAGTGAGACTGAGATCTGTCTGTCAGTCCTGAACACCCTCTGCAAGAAAGGCTTCGCTGCAAGGGAGGGGGCGGGCCTTATTCTACCAGTAGAAGGCTATTATCTTCCAACAGCTGGTTATAGTTAACTGCAGCCCATACTTAAAGCCTGAAAGCTGGAGCCTTATTTAGTGCCTGTGGATTGGTGATGAACAGAGCCAGGCTTAACTCTTTCTTCTCCCTCTAGTTGGTGGCTTCTGTGCAGTTTTGGGTCCGTTTTTAAATGAGTGGGTTCTACTGCACATGTTCAGAACCCTTTGGGAAACGGGAAAAGCCATGCATTTAAGCTTGTAATAAAGATAACTTTTAAAATTAAAAAAAGAAAAAAGTGAAAAGAAGAAGGGCTGGGGCATGCAGGACAGGCTGAGAGCTGTTTTATGGAGGGTGACCATGGAGGTTTCACGTCAGCTTTCACGTGTTGAGCATGGCTGTGGTATATTTTACTTTAGTTAATTTTCATGATCAACACTTTGATAATCATATGACTGTGCATTTCTCAGGACAGGAAAAGGAAGCTGGGATGGTGAATACCAAGACTGAATCAAGGAGAACATGGCTGCCGGCCCTTTACGCCTAGATTACAGTAAATTCTGCCCTCTGCCAAGTCACAAGCACTAGTGGAGGCGGTGCTCTGTGCCCTGCCCTGAACTGCTCCGCCATGAGCAGAAGTTGCCAGGCCAGCACATGCCGAGGCGACATAGAGAGGGAGCGGGTGTATGGGACGCACGGGGAACACAAAGAGAAGGGCAGTGGTGGCTACACAGGCTGCTCACTCTAGCCAGAGGGACAGCAGATCAGAGCCCACAGGAAGTTAGGAAGGGAGAACGCTTACCTGAAGGAAGCTCAGCAGCCTAGCACCACTGAACTCTGCACACACTGGGATGCGAAGCACGGGTTGGGTGGGGGCTGCGGAAGTTGGGTGGGGCCCCATCAGCCCCTTGACTGCTGCTCGGAAAGCCTGGGAGTAAACAACGCGCTGGGCTGACCAGGCCCTTAGAAAGACCTCTCTGGCTGTGGTGGAGAGAATGTTGGAGAGGTCAAAAGAAGGCAGGGAAAGCTAGGGCACTCCCTACCAATTCAGGAAAGATAGCGGCCACGGGTGTGGGCCCTGGGTCTGAACTGAACAGCCATTTTGTAAGTAAAACAAGCACAAGTGGCATTCAGTTTCCATGTCTGTCTAAAGACTAAAAAGAGGTTAAATTTTCCAGAAGGAAGTTGGAAGGAACGTGGTTTAAAAACCACTAACTCAACCTCAAATTTCATACATTCTTGAGGGCTACAGTGCTAACCAGCGGGGTTGGGGTTGCAGTAAGACTACACCAACACAGAGGCCTTCATGCACTCATGCGCGCACGCACACACACACACACACACACACACACACACACACACACACGCTCATTTTCTCAGTACCTCTGGAACTTTTGTTCTCCTTTTGTTTGACTACAGCATCTTTCCTGATGACAAAGGAAGCCAAAGATTTTGAATTCCATTGTTGAGCACAAAGAGAGGTGGAGTAAGAGGGTGGCAGGGGGAAACTTGGCTGACTCTGAACTTTATTCTCTGCCTTGGTACCCAACAATTCTCAGTGGGAGAGAGAGTGGCTTGCCAAAGGGCTCTGTGTGACTGGGCTAAACGAGAAGAATATGTAAAGTTCAAGATGAAAAGACAGCCTTCACAGCTGAAAACAGAGCTGGGAGCCCATGGAGCTTGGGAAAGGAGGCTTCACAAAGAAAAGTGCTTATTTGCAAACTCATTTCTCTGCGGTAAATGCTCCCAGGACCTCTGGCAAAAGGAATTTCTGGACACAGGCCTTTGCATTGAGCTGTTAGTGATCTGCGGTTAATTACCTCTCGCCAGGCTCCTTTCTATAGCCAATCCATGGGGCAGCCCGCAGAGGTCTGGGGCAGAGGTTTTGCCATTTTAATTCTAGCATTCAACAAAGTTAGTTCTTACAACTGCAGAGCTGGAAGGAACTTTAGTTCTCCTTCTACTCTGAATTTCTGATTTTTAACTGTGGTGTGTGCGTGGTAGATCCGACAAGGCAGGGGAAGTCAGGGCTGCAAGGACTCTGGAGGTAACAGAATCTTCCGCCTGTCAGGGTTGGAGGGAGAGTGGTGGGTGAAGGCACTCACCTCTGGCTGTCAGGAATGGCTGCGCACCTCACTGTCTGGAGGCTGGCCATGGTCGGCCTTGATTGCTACTGCAACCAAGCCATAGGCATGCTTGCTTCCTTCCCCTGGCTTGGGCCTAGAGCCCCTTCCAGAACTACCTTCTCAGATCCCAGTGTTTGGCATCACAAAGCCGGGTACCTATAACCATGCCTGCAATCCCAGCACTCTGCTAGCTGGGGCAAGAGGGTCATAGTTTGAGGTCACCATGGGCCTTACCAAGATTCTGTTCTAGAAAAAAAAAAATTGAGAAGCTGGAGGTGCTTGTCAGTATAATAGTGTCCGTTCAACCCCCATTAGTGTATACACACACACACACACACACACACACACACACACACACCATACAAGCTTTCCTGAAAAGGAGATTTATTAGGATCCTGGAACAAAAGTTTCAGATCTGCCAAGAACTTAAAAATGTGTGTGTGTGTGTGTGTGTGTGTGTGTGTGTGTGTGTGTGCATGTATGTGTGGCATGTATGCATGTGGATATGTGTGTGTGCATGTGGATGTGTGTACACATATGTGTTTGTGTGGATGTGTACATGCATATATGTGCAAGTGTTTGTGTGTGTGTGCACTTGTATCGTGTCAAGCCCCACTCCCAAATCTCACTAGGGTTATTATTCAGAATTATTCAGAAAAGTGTATGCATATCGCACAGTCTGCCTTACCATTTTTTACTTTATGAAGGTGGAGAAGTGATATAGATTTAGCAGAAACCACTCTGAATTTTGAATTTTGATCTTTCCCAGGATAGCAACATGTAGCATGATTCTCTTTCACGGCACTGAGCAGAGGCAGTGAGCGGAAGCCTGACCAGCCAAGCAATCTGGATAGTGCACTCCGCAGCGTATAGTGTAACTGCTAAGCTGTGCTACTTGGAAGTTAGATGTGCTGAGTGAATTTTCTGTTTATTACACGTCAACTTAAGATGGGTTCATTGGAATGTAAATCACTGCATCTGTGCATACACGTGTGCAAACTCTGTGTGTGTGTGTGTGTGTGTGTGTGTGTGTGTGTATGTGTGTATGTGCAGATAGATAGAAGGAGAGACTGATTTTTAAGGAATAGTCTAATCAGATTGCAACAACTCCACAAGTTTGAAATTCATAGGACAGACGAGCAAATTCAGGTTAGAGTTGATGCTACCGTTATAGTCTTTTCATTCCAAATTCTGCAGGGCAAGCAGCTAGAAACTCAGCAGAATTCTTACAGCTACAGTATTGGGGAGAATTTCTTCATCAGGAAATCTTTGGCTTTGCTTTTAAGACCTTTGATTGATGGTGTGAGGCATACTCACGTGACAGGGTGGGATCTGTTTTCCTTAAAAGTACATCTTTGGAAATACCTTCATGGCAGCACCTGAGCTAGTATGTGGTCACACAACCGGGCCTCACAACCTCACCACGTATACACACAGCATTAACTGTCACAGAAAGTATCCTCATTGCCTTGGGTACTTTTCTTGTTGCTAACACAACACGAAAACTAAAGGAGGAAAGGCTTACTTAGTTTAGTTTGTAGAGGTTTCAGTCCACAGTCAGCTGCCTTTAAGGGAGGGTGGCATGGCAGAGGGGCATCTCAGAGAAAAACCAGTCCATGGTAAAGCAGGACAGACAGAGGGTAGCCATCAATGAAGCAGCAACCAGCAATTGACAATGTCAGCTTCTTTTTGTGCCTCTTATATAGCTAGACCACCAGGTTTAGGGTGTATGCCAAACCAATCAGTGAGCTAATTCATTAATCACATACCCTTAATCCCAGCTTCACACATTCTAGATCTAGCTGCCTTGGGAAAAGCCCACCTATGACCACTTGAAGCTATGCGGGGACATCTAAACACAAGCCAGGATACCAAGTGTCCAAGCCAAGCTGATTGACCACATTGTGGGATATGTTCTTGGTAAAAGATCGAGATCAGTATGGGATAATATATTTTTATTACACCCAAAATCATCCCAGATACATCAATGCCATACATGTTAGATGTAAGACTCTTCCACCCAATCCAAAAATGTCCAACCCCACTTCCACACTAGTGGCAGGACAGCTTGGCACCCAATAAACAAACTGAGGCCCCCTTCCTCCCAGACCCGAGCCGCCCTTCTCACTCAACAGACATCAGCTACTGAGCAGACCTGCAATAATGCCACACACCCTAGAAGAATGTGCTCCAGCCAGGGGGTCCCTCATCCCACACTAGTCTTTTCCCTGAAATTTCTGTTCTCTCTTCCCTGGGTTTTAACTCAGGCCCATTAAGATCTCCTGACATTTTCATCCGGTTCTTTATCTCTGACATCAGCTTTGTAGAGAGATTAAAACCTATGCTGAGCCCAGATTTCTTAAGCAATCCAAAATTAAAATTAGAAGCAAGTCAGTAAATCATGATAAGATGAGCAGAAGCGAGATTCTATGTCTAGATCCTGGCTGTGCCAACTGGCTGACCCCCCAGCAGGTGGTCGCTGAAGGGCTTAGAAATGTTTTGCATTGTTTGTGTTGAGGCACTGATTTAAAATAAAAATCAAGAAGTTAAATCTACATATATTATTTTGTTCTCTTATAAAAGATAATGAATCATTGTCTCCTATTCTTTCACGTCTGGTTTGGCCTGAAAGATCACCTTATAGGAAAAAGGGTAGAACTTCACTCAGGAGCTAGGTGTACAGATCTACACTGAGGTTTACTAGTCATCCAGTGAGTGAGTACAGGCCTTCATGTCTGTTTGCCTTAGGCATATTTATAAAGGCATAGGGGAGGATTATTGTGTAGGTCCCTGAGTCACATAAAGTATAGTCTAAGACCATTGAAAAAATCCATGCTCACATTCATGAGTTTCCCAATAGTGTGTTATCCATCCCAAAGAACTGAATAAAGCCGGGCGTGGTGGCGCACGCCTATAATCCCAGCACTCGGGAGGCTGAGGCAGGAGGATTGATGTGAGCTCGAGACCAGCCTGGGCTACAAAAGTGAGCTCAAGGCCAGCCTCAACTGCATAGCGAGACCCTGTCTCAAAAAGACAAAAAAAAAAAAAAAAAGAACTGAATAAAACATGGTTAGATATTTGCAGTTGAGGGAATCTCACTGCATAGTGATTAAGAAATGCTAATCTCAGGATCAGCGTAAACACCAAAACCATTGGAGCGATGGGTGATGGTAAGCAAGCAAGTGATGACAGGTAGGGAGGGTCACATGATTACCCTACTGTCACAGCAAATATTTGTGTACAGGCCTCAGCACAGTGGCACACAGCAGCCCCTGGAGGCCTCAGAGGTGCGGTCAGACTCTCTTTGTCCTCCTCAAGTGCCTCCTGATGGGTAGTTGTCATGACCCAGCTGCAGGCCTCATCATTTACTTGAGCTCTCTGTCCTCCATTGTGTGATGCATTCTATAAGGTCAAGCATGGAACCAGACAAAATGATTGACAGGGCACATCAAAGAAGAGACCCATGAACATTCATTAAATGAGTAAACTTGTCAGCTGCCCAAGCAGTAGTTAAAGTACTACTTCCTCCAGGTATCACAGGCAGGTATTTATTCAGATGATGGTGTCCTCTCCTAGTAACCATAGATATGAATGAAACCTTAGATTTTTTTCCATCTTACTCCTTTTTGCCACTGGGTATCCACACTGCTGTTTCATGCTTTCAAAAATATTCAGAGGCTGCTGTATACATGAGATCATTTTTTTCTCCCAATATTACTAGCAAGATCAATTCCTAGAAAATCATCATTAATGAATGTCAGGCTATTAACTATTCATCTTTTGTTTTCTTTCCTATAAAATATTTCTCCAAGCTGAAGAAAAGCCATTGTGCTTGTATTTGTTTATAAAAACTTTATTCTTTCAGAAATAAAGGTGTCTGAGAGCATATTTGCATAAGGCATGAGCCAAAATTCTCTGTAGTGTCATCTCTCTCTCTCTCTCTCTCTCTCTCTCTCTCTCTCTCTCTCTCTCTCTGTTGGTTTTATGTGTTTATCTGTAGCCACATCCGGCCATATTCTAAATGTCCCAAACCAACATTGCATGATGATGTAAGTGGAGAAGTACTAATTAACCATCATCATGGGGATACAGGAAGAACATACCAGAAGTCTCATTGCTTATGTGTTCACATGATGGAGGAAATAGGAACTCAATAAATATTCTATGATGAGTTGAACAGAGAGGACTTTTAAAGTGTTATGGGAACACAAGTGAAAGAGTTTGAACCTAAGTATACCAATACATAGTACTTGGAGAACATGACATTTAGGATAAATATTAAAAGGAGAGGTAGCCAAGTGGACATCACTGGGCTGAACAGTGATGCTTCAGACTGTGGGAAGAGGCAACAGGAAGAGCCCATGGCCATCAGCAACGAGAGCTAGTCAGGAAAACAGAAGACGCGTGGACGCTGGGAAAAGGGAAGACCTTTTCCCATCATAACGTTCAGTTCGTTTCCTCTGTATCTTGTTATTCCTGCTACCCTCGTGCTACCTTAAATCCTACTTATCTTCTTCTCAGTCTATAAGTATGTGATTCCACGTTTATTTCTATTCTGATAATGTGTTCGGCACCTCCCGTGATGGAGTCTCTTCTTCCTCTATAACTCTTCATTCAGACTCCTTCCGTGGCACTCACAGATTCATGGCTTGGCATATGATGGTCTTTCCTGTCCACTTTATTCCCTAGACATACGTCGTGGGCAACACAGAGAGAAGCACAATGTTCTTCCAAGGGTAAATTGAACTAAACTGTTTGATTCAGCACCCTTGGACATGAGACATATTCAGAGGGCTTTTAGCTCACAATTCCACCCCATAGTGAGCACTTTCTCCTACATTCTTAACAACAAGCTTTTCCAGCTACTTTTTGTCCTCAGAAAAACCCTAGAGAGGACAAAGAATGTAAGCTTTCTGAGTTTGGAAATATCTACAAAAGAACATATTGAGAGAAAGGTTTAAATCGGATAAGAAGATTAGTAGTCCCAGTTTAAAAGTCATTAAGAAGATATAAAGGAAGAATGAAGTTTGAATAAACAAAGCTGTGTCTAATGAAACAGCTTTTGATATCAAAGGCAAGGGCCGAGTAGTGGCCCTGACACTGGATCATAAACATCATAAAGTGCCATGGATATTGTGGGTGCGGAAACCTGCCACAGAAGGACTCAGTCACAGAAACTAGGTCAGCACTGTAAATCTGAGACCATTCTTGAGGGCAGCTCTAAACGTGAGGGGCTGGGCTCAGTCGCTGAGCTCTCGGTCTGTTCCCAGTTCAGCTTGTGCCCCCTCATCTGGCCTGGGTCTCTGGGCCCTTTGCTCGGAAGGCAGCTCAGCTCCTCAGACCCTTCTCGCTGGGGTTTTTCTTTAGACTCCAGGCCCCTACCATACAACAGGTATTAAAAGAATGTGTGGAATACCAATAATGATAGCAACCAGGAAACAGTAGTTGCAATAGCAATAAAAACAAGTGTTGTTGTAGCTTTTAGAAATTCCTCCACTTCTGTTCATTGCCCGTTCCTTTTTGTGAAAAGACTAATGACCATCCTACAGGTCATACAGTTGTCAGGTGCAAGGAGCTTCTTCTGTACATGTAAAGTATCCTTGAAAATAGAAAGAGGCTTTGGAACATGTTAATAAAAAAAAAACTTTTTTTTTTTTTTTTACTGAGATTAGGGAAAATCTTATTTTTTATTATACTCATCTATTTATTCAGTCATGTGTTTTTCCCTTCATCACCACATGTTCATTACAGATCTTAGCTTGGGAAGCCCACTAACTATCATTAATAATACATCATACTGTCCACATACCACTAACCCTGCTTTTTAGAGCTGTCACAGTGAAATTCTTTGATTGCAAGTCAAGGCACACAGTCTTTTGATTTAGAGCTTGTATTTGAAATCACAGTTTGTTTGCTGTTTTCATACCACACAGGATGAAGAGATTTTCTCTTCTGCTTGGCCATCCTGGGGTATCTTGTTGCATTGCAATATGTATAGCTTAGGATTGTGATGCCTACTGTTTCTTTGCAGCCCCATGGAGCAACTCAGTAGGAATTTTGGCTTTGACAAATAATTTATATTACAATATAATATAGACGTACAAGCAGACCTTCCAGTTGCCAATATTCTATTGCAAAGGTGCAAAGGTGTTTATGAATGTGGTAGCCATCAGGAATGTTATTTGTCTGACACTATCCTAGGCCTTGAACATATAGCACTAAGGAGGGATGGGCCAGCACCAAGAACTTCCCTCCTAGAGTTAAAAATCTAAGAAGGAAAAAAAATTGTATCTCAGTAACCACAGCAATGTGTGGTGTATATTAAAATAAAAGACAAATGGAAATATTTATATACGTATATTTGTACATGTATATGTAATATATATATATATAAAATAGATACAGACATAACTCAATAGAGAGACATTCAAAATGTTCTTTAGGAATGCACGCTCCTCAGAAATATCAACACAGAGGTGGGTAGAGGTGAGGAGAGGAAGCAGCAGAGCCAAGGTCCAGTCAGTGCTCCAGTTATCACAGTAAATTGCCACCCCAATTTGGACAGTGAACCCCAGGCAGTGAAGTGCCAGTTGTACCTGTGCACCTTATCAGATATCTGACTCTGGACAAATTACATAAACTTACTCTGCCTCAGCCTTCTCATTTGTAGCATGGAACAATGCAATGCCCATTGAAGTTCTACTATGGCGGTACTTGAACGAACTCACATATTAAAGATCCCTTTGAAGAGGGTGTAGCTACACAACGTTTGCAGTTATGATCACCATTATCATTATTATTATTTCTCTTGAGACCATTGTTAGCTAGCTAATTTTTAAAGAGTCAGTTATTCATCCAAAGCCTCAAGTTTTCATTCACAAAATAACAACACTCTTACCTACACTGTCCAGAAATTATTAATAGAAATGATTAATGCCAAGTGTGTACATGTCGTAAGCATCCTGCAAATGCTCAATAAGCCACTCACAGATAATAGGGGTGTCTCAAATCACACTAAATGCCTCTACCTCGATCATGGACCTAAACTGCTATTTACAACTTATCTTATATGTATTGATGCTGACAGTATTTGTCCTCGTGGTTTGCAACAAAGATTGGACAGAGATCAAGTCATGTATGCCACCCCCAGCCAGGAAAGCAGGTGGATCATCTGTCTCAGGTCTCTCTTGTTTGTCAAAGGCCACATTAATGGCTCAAAGCCACTTGATGAGTTTAGGGACTTTTACGTGTTTATCGCAATATCCCTGACCCTGGATACTTGTCCAGGTCTCTTCCTCTTAGTGTCACATTCAGTGGGGAAAAGGTCAGCAACAAAGAGGAGGTGAGTACAACTAGAAGCTCTAGTGCCAACAGCTGTCAGAGAGGAGTGCCATGACCTTTCAATGGCTTACCTTGGGCTGCCCATAGCACAAGTCTGGGAGGCTGAAGACTGGGCTGTTCTCTGCAGAAAGGATCCATCACCTAGCCTTTTTCACAGGTCCCATTAAAAACCTGACACCATTAATCTGCGCTACTTTACTTCTCATTATGCAGAAATGTGTTCTTGATCAAAAGTCCCCTTGTGCAGTAGCCTGATTCATCACCAATGGCTGTGGGCCACACACCAGAAATTCATAATCAGCTGACGTTATCCACCCAAATCATTCCCAGGATTTGAAAAGCTCAGAACTACCTCTGACCTTGGGAAGAAGCAGCCGCACAGGATGCAATCTGTAAGGGCCCTGATAGTTAATATGATGAAAAACCCTTTGAGCAGAGTTAAATTAAGGGAAGAATTATTGTCTCCCTTGTACATGTTTGAGTCATTGATTTTCTGAGAAGTTACCTACACTGACCCCACATAGGAACTAAGCATCTTACAATGCAGAGACAAAGGGACCTAGGACAGGTTGACAGAGTCTCAGCAAAGCTGAGATTCTCTCTTGGGGACACAAAGCTCCCAGGGAGAGATAGGCATGCTTCTCCTATAAATTGATATCTTTTTAAATTCAGTAACCTTTCTATGACATCCGAATTTTCCCTGATCACTCACAGGGTGTGTGATGTGTAACCGAATTACTTGTATTCTAGCCCCTGTGCATTCTGTATCCAACTACCTTATCTCTGCTTTTAGATTAAATAGAAGACAGGAAGTAAAAATCTGTTATGATTATAACCATTCTCTGGGACATCGTCACTAGTAAGTTTTTTTTCAGTTTGTTTGATTGTTTTTGGTTTTGTTTTTTCTTTCCTTTGCAAAAGATGAGAATGTAATCAAGTTGGTCATAAACCAGCTACCAAATTCCCTGAGAGATAATCAGACACCAGATTCTGTGGCGTATGCTTTGCACAACATAACAGTTAACCTTAATCCCCCATCCTGGGCTACTATAAGACTTAAATAAATGAGTGAGTATGAGTTTTTAAAACATAACAAACACTTGATAAATAATATTCATTAGCATCCATTGCATGGATTCCCGCTCAGCACTCCAGAAAAGGATGGCTCTGTCTCTGCACATCTTCCAACAGAAAGACCATGTCCTCCTGTCACCTCTGCTCTGGCCCATGAGCACTCTGCTTGTTGGGGTAGTCTCACATTTGCTTGGTTAGAATTGGAATTTTTTTTTCAGTTCCCACCTACTATTTCTATGTTTGTTCCACAGCTGAAGAGAATAAGTTCAATGTTATACATAAGAAAAAAATCCCTGGATTTATTTAAAGAGAGTAACCCTGGTCTGGTCCAAAAATCTATTTTCTAGGCTAAAATAATAGCCTTTCAGTTATTTCTTGTGTGACTTGTCTTGAACTTTGTTTTCAAAACATATTACTTAAAGTTGAGGATCTTCCATGACTCTCAGTTTCGTATAGAGAAAGCTGTGGTGAACAAGACCAAATGCTTTTCTAGCTAATAAAGCAAGAACCATAATAGGCAAAAAGCAGACTCTGGTAAATTCATCCCAGATTAAAAAGATACTACAGGTTTGGCACACTTGTTTCCATTTTGTTTTAAGAAATAAACATTACAGTATGGCTAGAACCTTATGAAAACATTCTTTTGCCTTTGTCTCCTACCCCAGAGGTGACCAGTATCTCAAAGTTGATATAAATCATTCTCATGCGTGTTGTTCTTGCAGATATATGTGAGCATTTATGCGAATAACATGTAGGTATGATACTGACCACTTAAAAGTTAATGTAATGCTCTCATGTTCTGAAATCTTTGTAAAACCTTTTGCTTTCAATCCACAATATATTTATAAAGTCTATCTATCTATACTAATTAATTTAGGTGTTGTATAGCAATCTACTGTGTGTTAACCACAATTTACTCACTCATCCTATTACACTACTGTTCACTTGCACACTAATTAAATGGATTATATTTTTGAAATTATCATTTTATAAATATATGTAGCACATATTTACATATAGATGAAATTTACACACAAATGTACATACATATATCACTTTTGTCTTTGTGTACATATACCTACACACTCTCACTCTCCTTATGTGTATATATGCATGAGTTTCATATACATCTTTATGTGGGATGGCTACATCACAGACTGTGAACATCTGCAACAGTATTGGATAATGAGAAATTCTCTCAAATTACTGTGCTAATTTAGTGTCATCAGTAATATGTGAAATCCTGTACTTGATTTCAAAAATAGTGTCATAAGACTTAAAGCAAAGATATATTAGTCATTTCTGAATTATGCTACAACAAAACTTTAAATAGTTATCAAAAGCAGGTTTAAATGAAAGATACATGATGATCAAAAATTGTAATCTTAAATTAACTGATTTATAAACACTAAGAAGCAGTGAAGAGGTAAATACGTATAAAAATCTATGAGAAGTTAACTAAAAGCTGAAATTAGGAGAAAACATAGCCATAATCTGAATTCATAAATATTTATTTGTTTCAGAATTAAGAATTGGGGGAATGAAATTCTGATTTTAATAAGTCAGAAAAAAAAACTTAAAAAAGAGAGTTTAATAAAGTCTACAATTAATTTAAGCTCAAAGGTATCAGTGAATGAAGAAAAAAGACCAAATAGAAAAACCAGAGAGCCAGGCTGTGGTGGTGCATGCCTGTAATCCCAGCAGTTGGGAGGCTGAGTCAGGAGGGTTGGTGTGAGTTTGAGACCAGCTTGGTCTACAAAAGTGAGCTCAAGGCCAGCCTGAACTGTTAGTGAGATCCTGTCTTAAAAAGAAAAAAGAAAAAAAAAAAACCCAGAAACTTTGTTGTAGATAGAGAAAAGATAGGGAGAGGGAGAAGAAGGAAAGAGAGAAAGACAGATAGACACACAGACAGACACATAGAAAAATAGTGTCTCAATTACTCTTCTCTCATTGCTGCAACAAATACCCAACACCCAAAATTAAGCAAGAAAAGGCTTACTTAGCTCATGGTTAATGGAGGTTTCAGTCCATACTCAGCTAGCTCCAAGTCAGAGTGGCACATCGCAGAGAGCAGCATTTAATGGCAGTGGCCAAGAGCAAGAGCAAATGGGAAGTAGTGGCACCAACGGTTGCAGGGAACAAGTCTCTCTCTTTCCTACATTGCATTCAGGCTACCTTCACAAGGCTGGGTGTAGCACTCACACCCATAACCACAAATTCCAGAAGTGGGCTTCATGACTGCATGAGGCTTTGGGGTACAACTAGCCATAAACAGTAACAGAGAGAGAGAGAGAGAGAGAGAGAGAGAGAGACAGAGAGACAGAGAGACAGAGAGAGACAGAGAGAGAGAGAGAACATAGAGACAGGGAATTATGAGAAAACTCACAGAAGAGAAGAATTAATGAAATCATGCTACTACTTCATGGAACTAACATGAAAACTTAATGTACCTGTAATATTTCTTTAAAAATATGTTGCCAAAATTTTCCCAAAAAGAGAACAGTAGAATAGAAATTGCTGTATTACCTTATAATATTGGGAAAATACGTTTGAGCAGTAAATAAAAATTATTGTGATTTGATAATAGCACATCATTTACATGTCACAATGTACCACAAAACCATGTAGGATAAAAAGATTTTTTTTTTTGTTACACCAACAATATTTTTGCTAACTAAGACCTCATGCTCTAATATAATGAATCCTCAGAAGACACAGATAAATTTCTAATACATATGAACACCCTGAAGCATGCGAGCATGGGTGTCCACTCTGAAGTTTACATCTTTGGCGCAAGCCCAAGAGAGCTTCATGATCATGGCCTCAGACACTGGCCCGGCCTGGTGGAGGCCCGTGGGTAGCCCGAGCATTTCTGCGGGGCAGTGGCGGGAGCACTCGCGATTAGGAGGAGTCGGTGGAGAGTGAGCCTCCGCCGCTATTTTGTAATCATTTTGTAACATGTGTGATGACTTTGCCTTCCCTTCTCCTTTCCTTAGGATAAAACCGTGATAACTTGCCCTTGACCGCCCAGCAGAAAAGTTTAACCACGAGCCATAAAACGGAAAGCTAGATTAGTATGCTGAGCTGTAAAAGGCTTAAATCAACAGCTTCCATCACTGCCGGTTTTGCCAGTAACCCACTGTCACTATGGAACATTGGATTATGTATACAACTACATCAATGAGAAGAAAAGTTTTGTACCAATAACGCTTAGTAAAATTAGCAGGTCTGTACCCAGTGCTCTGTATAACTAACTCCTAGAAGGACAACAATATACATTGTATCAAATTCTGGAAATGTACAACTAATATGTTTTGAAACTGTCACATTGTTATTTCTTATTAACTGCAATAAAAAATAGAATAATTAAAAAAGAAAGCAAGAAATTATTTTTGAAAGACAAAAAGTGAAATCTAAAACTGAAAAAATAACAAATCGAGCTCATCGAAGAAACACAACTGCTGTATTCATGTAGACTATCAGGGCAAAGTTCAAAGGAGAAGATAAAGTGAACACTGGTCACTAGGAAATGCAAAGCAAACCAAAATTAGATTCTATTCCATGCTCCAAAAGTTTATTTTAAAGAAAGTAAGTAAATAAGTGGGGCAAAAATGTAGTAAAATTTTAACTTTCATGCAATTGAATGGGAGTATAAAATAAGAAAACCACTTTAGAAAGGGCTACCAATTCTTCCAACTGTGAAGTTTAGCTACCACATGCTCCAGCATTTCCACTTCTACACATGCACTTCCGAGAAATGTAAATCTCTGCAAACACGAAAATTTGTGCATAAATGTTTAAAGGAGTTTTTTGTTTTTTGTTTTTTTTTTAATTTTATTTTTTTAATTTTATTTTTTTTCTTGTTTCAGAACTTTTGGTTGTTTGTTTATTTATTTATTTTTATGGCCGGCTCAGCCTGCCCTGAGGGCAGGGCTAGCGCAGCATGTGGTGCTGGGAATCGAACCGGGGTCCCTGCAGCCGCCTAAGCTTTCCCAAGCAGGCGCTTTAGACCACTGAGCCATCCTGCTAGGCCCCAGGAGCTTTGTGTATAATAGACAAAAAGCAGAGCAAGCGAAATGGTCAGCACTAAATGAACAGATCAAGAAAACGTAGCATTCACTTTCTGATACGTGCTGTGCCCTAGAAACAGATGTGGATGCTGTGCTAAGCATAGACCCAGGAAGCTCCAGGTGCTACGTAAGCCCGCTTCTACGAACTATCCAGAATAAATGAATCCATCGACTGAAGTATGCTAGTGTCTTCCTAAACACCACAAATAGAAGAAGAGATGTGTTTTGAGGATGAGAAATCGAGTCTAAAAAGAAATTGGTGATAGTAGCCCATAGTTCTATGAATATACAAAAGCTACTGGATTGTGCATTTTATTTTGGGAAACAATGTCATGTAAATTACATGTCACACAAAGTAGTCGTAACAGATGAAAGGATGAATTGAAATTGTGATGATGATCAGACGATCTCATATTTGGGGTTTGGTATTAAGAAAAATGTCTTTCAGGCTGGGTGTTGGTGCATGCTTGTAATCCCAGCATGTGGGAGACTGAGGCAGGCAGGAGGATAACTGTGAGTTATGGAGGCCAGCCTGGGCTACAAGGTGAGTTCAAGGTTAGCCTAAACTGCAGAGAGCAAGACCGTGTCTGGAAAACAGACACACAAACACATACACACACACATGCACACACACACACACACACACACACACACACACACAATCTTTTTTAACCCATGAAGCTCAAAGTTCATTCTCTTCCTCTACTCCTGGTTTTAAAATGAGTAACTGGGGCCTATGGAGATAGCTCCATGGCACAAATGTCTGCCTGGCAAGTGGCAAGTGCAAGGTTGTGAGTTTGAACCCTGGTACCATACAAAAAGGAAAGAAAGAAAGGAAGGAAGGAAGGAAGGAAGGAAGGAAGGAAGAAAGAAAGAAAGAAAGAAAGAAAGAAAGAAAGAAAGAAAGAAAGAAAGAAAGAAAGAAAGAAAGAAAAAATTGAGTAACTAGAAAATTAACCCTTCTATTCTTGCATGGAAAACAAAGCATAGAAATTGCCATTCAGCTCTCATCCAGGAGGAAGTGTGTCATTGCAAATGGTGCTATAGCTAGAAACAGTGGAAATGCATCTTTGGGAAATTCAGGGATAATGAAGTTAATTTGAAAATTAAAAATTTAAAACATCAACCACATTTGAAACAAAAAGAGTTAATTATAAAGTGATTTAGCAGAATGAAATTATATATATATATATATATATATATATATATATATATATATATATATGTATGTATATAATCCTAGAATTATAATATAGCAGACTAGTACTGTGGACTATGCTAGCTACAAAAATGAATAACTCAGTGATTCAGTGACTTCCTTCACAGAGTCAGCTGTCTAACGTTGAAAATGACTTTTGCAATTTAGGAACAAATTATTGACTCCAAAGTATTCTAATGTATGAGCTTGACACTCCACTCAGCCCCGCTGGAGACCTGTAAGATCACCTAGTGAGTTGCTTAAATAGGTAATTTCTCAGGGCTGACAAGTAGTTCAGTGGATTAAAGCACCTGCAAGCAAGTACAAAGTCATAACTTTGCACCTCAGTCCCACAAAAAAAAAAAAAAAAGTAGGTGCAGGGGCTGGGGGTTTGATCTCCAGACCTGCTATGCTGGGCCCACCCCTGGGGTACGCTGAGACAGCGATTGAGACTGGGCACGGTGGCATGAACTTGTAATCCCAGCTCTTGGGAGACTATGAGTAGATGGATCACTATGAGTGTGATCTAGTAGTGAGACCCTGAACACCCTGTATGCCCTTCCCTAAAAATACAGTTTAAACACACACACACACACACACACACAATTTCTGATTCCAACTAGGACCAAATGAATCAGTTGTTTCCAGAATCTTAATATGTCAATTTACCACAGTAATTCTGGGATACAGGAATTTGCAAACCACTGTATTATTCTTCTTAATATTATTATAGCATTTCCCAATAGGTTCCAAATTCTAAATAAGCAAAATGACATTAATAATAATATTTTCACCATAGATGGGGAAAATTTTCTTATATTTCTTCCCCTGAAACCCACTTGCTACATATTGTTTTTGATGCATAAAATATTAGAAAATTCAAAAAGGAAAAAGCCAAGCCAATACCAAAAACGTCACTATGAGCACATAACCTATTGTGTCTATGGTGCCACTTTACTAAAAATCTGGTTTCGAAATCTATTCACAAATATGCAGAGCGCCCCATCCACCCTCCTCACACCTCCCACTGCTAAGCTGCAGCCATGGTCCTGACTTACTGAACACCAGAACCCTGCCACTGGCTTTGCACCCACAGCTCTGTTTCAACACCAGAGCATCAGGCATGGAGACAGGGCTTTACTCCTCCCATGCTTCGGACAAGACCTTTCTAACATGTGGAAACTTTCACCAGATGCTTGCTAGTGGGTTGGTTTAAAATTTAGCTGACTAGCTGTGTATATTGCCTGTGCCCTGCCGTAGCTTCCAAAAGTATCTTCCAAAGGCCTGACCATGAAAGACTTGGTCGCCAGCTCGTGACTCTGTTGGGAGGTGGTAGAACCTTTAGGCTATGAGACATACTGGGAATGAGGCCCTAGCAACAGGGAGCGGAGCCCTTGGAGGAATCGTTGGGACCCCCATTTTCTCCTCTTTGCTTCCAGGCCACCATGCGGTGAGTGGATGACTCTCCCAAGCATTGCAGCTATCTCCTGTATCCCAAGGACAATGTGGCAAGCTGAGAGAAACTTCCAAAACTGTGAACCCAAACAAATCTTTCTTCTCTTTAAATTGATTCATCTTAGGTATTTGTTACTGCAACAGAAAGCTAATACATTCTCAAAGTGAATCTTGCTTAACACCCAGCTTAACTACAGAAGTTCACTTAACACTTTGAGATCATTACTTAATATTTATTAGATTAATGAGTCATGGCAATAAAATCATTCAGTGTGTGCATATCATAATAGCAAAAGACCTGTGTGAGATAAACCTAATTTCCTTTTCCAGTTGTGAAAATACTATATCGGGATCTTTGGTTGGACATCAAAGCCTTTATTTCCCCATCAGACAAGATTACTTCACCTTTTCCTCTGTACCTCAGAGTACTTGGCTGGGATTATACTGTCTCATCCAAGTTAAGGGCTCCATGTGTCTCTGATCCTTTTAAGATTTAGATTTCTCAGCTATAATGTCCTTTTCACAAACCACTCTGACTCCAGGCAGTGGTATTTTCTATCTCTTGCTTCATTTACTATTTGTACCTGTAATAGAAAGAAAAAAGAAAAGATACATTAAAGAGTTAAAATGCACATGATGCCTGGGAAAGTAGGGGACCTTATATTCTGAAGACGAAGCTCAAGGAAAGGAAATCAGAAAGAAAGCAGAGCGCAGAAGTTAATTTCAAGGGGGAAATTTTTCACTAAGCTAAGAATGTTGCAGCCCTAGAAATCATCCTCTAAGGTAAAATTCTATTCTCACTGATATAACAAACATTTTCCCATCCAAGGAATTTTAACATATTGCATAAATATCCTAATGCATGATGCAGTAGTAGTAATAATTAATTTTTCCCCTTTCATCTCCGTTGTTTCTGCCCACACGCATTTCCTATTTCAAGCTTTGGTGTAACAAATGGATCTTTCAAAGTAGAGCCCAGGCCTTGTTTGAGCAAACACGGGTCTCTTTATCGCCACGTGCGGTCCCTCCAGATCACAGAGCTGAACAATGCAGCGTTTTCTCTTCTACTGGATCCCAGAGCCCTCTCAGAGTTCACTTTGGTTACTATGTGAAATGTAACCTGCCAATAACAACAGGTCACTCACAGCAATGCGATTCTGCTCCCCTTGGCCACCCACACTCATGATATGTGTAGGATAATGTAATGTACAGCTAAGCATGTGAGGAATCAGGCTGGATGCTTTGTTCCTACACTGCTATGAAGAAGGATGTAAGAAAAAAATGCTGGTAAATATCACAGGTATTGCCCCTGTTTCCTAAATGGATACAGAAGCAAAAAGAAGCTTTTTGAGGACAGAAGAAGGGCTGGGGAGATCGCTCAGTAGAATAAGCACTTGCCTGGCAAGCACAAGGGCCTGAGTTCAAACCTCAGTTCAACAACAACCAAAAAAAAAAAAAAAAAAGAAAAGTAAGCAAAAGAGGACAAAAGATCTTTAGTATCCCTGACATCACCCACACAGCCTACAGAACTCTGGCTCCTCATTGCCTCTGGCTGGCCCACTTAAAGATTCTACCATCTCTGACAAAGCAGCTTCTTGGTTCTGGTGGAAAAGAAGCACAACATAGCAAAACGATTGATGGTGGGTGATTGCTCACTGTTTGGTTATTGTTGCCTTGAAACATTGATCCTAAGTTGTAAATTCTCCCTTTCAAGACCAAAGGAGGAGCAGAGTCTCTCTCTGATTAGAATAATTTTTTCAGCATAGAAATCATAATCTGCCTGTGCATGCTATGTTTTCTGTTGGTAAGTTTATGGGTTAGCAAACCTGGGAACTATCACAGGATACGTTGCCATCAAGAGGAATCCAGAAGATGATTTAGTCTAAAACTCTCACTTAGTATATTGCACAGTATTTTTCTTATGAAATTCATGATCATTGAAAAGCATTTGGAAAGGATGAGAAAAAAAACAGAAAAAGGGCACCTTACAGCAAGAACTTAAGTGTGGATAATGAAGACGAAGTTAAGGAGAAGCCCAATTCTTTCTCTCTCAGGGATGATAGGAGAGGCGAGGTGAGGTTAGAGAGCTGGTTGCTGAGAAGCAGGTGCGTGTCTGGGCTGTCGGCGGCACCTCTGGTAAGTGTTGTGTGACCCTCACACTCTCCCCGCTTCTCTCCAACTAGACAGCAGGGAAAGCACCGGACTCCACCAACTCCAGGGCTCCACTCCAGTCAGGACTTGCAGACTTTGGAAAAGGTGCGCTGCTCCCCACCCCACACCCCCCCCGCCCCCCAGCTCTCCTTGGCTAGGCTTGCATTAGTATGAGAAGATGCACAGTGTGCTCAGAACCTGCAAGAGAATCCTCAGAGGCCCTAGCATCAGAGGCAAAGGAAGAAGAGATCCAGGGGAGGAGAACAGACCACAGAGAAGCACATAGCAGTATGAAAGAGAAAACGTGGGACAGAAAGAAAGGAGCAAGGCCAGGAGAAGAGCAGTAGGGAGGAGAAGCAGACAACGGAAAGACACAGGGCAAGGGTGCTGGAGGAACAGAGAATGGAAACAGAAGGGAGAGGCAGAAAGATAGGGAAGACCACAGGGGGACAGAAACCGATGAAGGATAAGGGGATCGGTACAACAGACCGACATGGTTGGGATGGGGTTCACGTGCATGCGTGCATGCGTGCCTGCGCGCCTGCATGCCTGCGTGCTTGCGTGCATGTGTGTGTGTGTGTGTGTGTGTGACTTAGATAAGACATGGAGGTCGAAAGTTTTCTCTGACTCTTCCAATTCATTTGCTCACATCTGCTGCCAAACTCTGAGTACTTTGTAGGGTTCAAGAAAAGCATTTCTCCATTATTCTTCCTCTTTTCCTTAAAAAAAAAAGGCATCATTTCTTTCCATCTTCCAACATTTTGTCAACAACTTGAGGATTCTCCAATTCCTAACTCTGTGTCATAAAACATAACATTTTGGAAAAGTGAAAGGTCCTTCCCTCAGGAATGGGGGATGAATTAGGGAGAGGACTAAGGTCTGGTAATGAGAGAGTGGTGGGCACACTGTCAGCCCAGCCCAGCAGTTACACCCAGCTTCTCCAGAACACTAAGCCACCAGTACAGGAAAGGAGAGCTAGAGGGCCCATCCTAAGGGATTGGATGGTAATTCTACACGCACAGTCGGCCTGTAGGTCTATGAGAATAGACTAGCTGGCACCAGGATGCAGGGATGCTGAATCCAGAGCATAAAGACCGGGACAGAAAATCAGATCCCACCTTGGGTCTACTAGGTGCAGGGCAAGCTCAGCCCTGTTTGTGGAGAAGCAACCCTACAGGTTCTGTGTTATGTGAGCCAGTGGAAGTGGAGGAGATCCATGAGGGAGCATGGGGTTGCTGGGAAATGGAACTGTGCTTCCCAATCCTAAATAACAAAAGTTAATGACTCAAGGTATCACAAGATGCACAGAGGAAGCACCTTGAACTCTCCTGCCTGTGAAAGTCACCTCAATCTCTAAACAACAGAGGAACATTTAGGAAGAAAGCAGATGAGAAAGATAGACCTATCTCTGTTCTTCAGATGTGTGCAGATAAACTGGAGACCCAAGAAAGTGTTCCCATGTGTAAATATATACAAACACTGACACACTCATGTTCCTTATGAGTACCATGAGGACACAGATACACACAGGAAAAGGAGCAATTAACCCCTTTGTCCATGGATCTTCAAAGTCAAAATCTCCAGGATACCGCTTAGAAATCCAGGCTCTTGGTTACATAACCACTAGAGAACCAAGATCATGAGGTCTGAGGTAGCACTCCATGCAGCAAGGGACTGAGGATGCTTCTCAGGAAAAGCATCATGGGTTGGACATTAACTTCCTTGAGCTGTAAGGAAGGAAGATGGTGTCTGTGAGAATCTGTTTTAGGAGCCCAAGATAACATAGTTGATATCAAACTTGGCCTTAAAGTCAAAATTACATTCAATAAAACAAAGCTTAAAATCTGTTTTATAACTTCTGTGTGTCATATCCAGAGTTGAGAACTTTAATATGACTATTGTGAAATGGTATTCTCACACCCCAGTGGGCATATCTTCTTCAGACCACAAAAGGCAGAAAAAATAGACTCAGAGAGGCCAGTAGCTACCCCAAGGTGACAAAGCTAGCAAGAAGCACAACGAGGGTTCTGCTGTGGAGCTTGCGGGCTCATGAGCTGGGCTTCACTCATGACGCTGCTCTCCACTGCCCACGGCTGCTCATTCCGCTTCATTGTCCAACCACTGAGGTACAGAGGTCTGTTCTGCTAGTCCCACCTGCCATTTCATTCCCCTTTCTGGTGATAATCAGCTTGCGGAAGCCATAGTCAGAACCAGGAGGCAAGAACCACAGAAGCCTTGTAGAGAGTACATCCCAGTGAGATCACTGATGCTTGCTGCCCCCTATCACTAGGCACAGGACTCGCATGGGTAAGCACCACATTCAGAAAGCCATTTTGGGATTAGAGCTTGGTTCTTCTCACCTAATGCGCACACTTCAGGGCTTCTGATGTCCATAGACATCCTGGAGTGACAGCTGGGGGAATGTCTGAGGCCGTCAGGTTGCCAGCACACCTGCAGCCTTCCCAACAGCAGTACAACTGAGGAATGCATATGCTTCTGTAATTATAACAAGATGTCTTTGGATTCCCCTAACCCTGTGTTCTCATGACAAAGTGGCATTTCTTGTCCCATGGCTCTTTGCTCACACTCAGTTGGCCACTGACCTTTAGAGAGCGGACACAAGGAGTGGACGTGGACCTTGATGTACTTCAAACACCCCCAGGCCAGTGCACTTATCTGCCAAGAGGAGGGAGGACTCTAAAAATGGAAACTATAAGGACCTAAAGCAAGCAAGCTATTGTGTTGCATTATACAAATGTTAGCAAGACCCTAAAATAAAATCAAACTCAGATGACTGGAAATACCTGAGCACCCCATATAACCAGTTAGAAGTCTCTGAATGAATTCACTGAGAGAAATTATGGAAACCACACCTTTCACAATAACACTCAAGAAAATGAAATACTTAGGAATCAGTCTCTCAAAGGAAGTAAAAGATTTATACAGTGAATATCACAGTACTCTAGAAAAAGACATCAAAGAGGGTTTCAAAAAATGGAAAGACATTCCTTACTCCTGGATAGAAAGAACCAACATTGTGAGAATTACCATACTCCCAAAATTGTTATACACATTCAACGCAATGTTGATAAAAAAAAAAAAAAAAAAAAAAAAAAAAAA
>PVJA010004003.1:38006-90018 GCA_004027025.1 Myocastor coypus | reverse complement strand
TTTTTTTTGTCCTTTTGAGACAGGGTTTCACTATGCAGTTCAGGCTGGCCTTGAACTCACTTTTGTAGCCCAGGCTGGTCTTGAACTCACACTGATCCTCCTGCCTCAGCCTCCCAAGTGCTGGGATTATAGGCGTGTGCCACCACACCCAGCAGTTTTGATTTTCTTAATAGAAACAAAAAAACAAAACACAAAAAACCAGGGTCAGGGAGATAGCTCAGCAGCATAAGGACCTGGCAAGTGCAAAGTCCAGAGTTCGATCCCTAATACTGCAAGACACACAAACAAACAATGATAAAGTAACTACTGATTAAAACAATGTATAACATATTTCAGAATGACCTAAGACTCAACATAAGAAAATGATGAAGGTTTGAAGAAATGGAAATGACCTGTTACTTTGATTTTTATATCCTATGTAATTATATGAGGTTGCCAAAATGCCCCACAAAGATGTACAAATATTATGCCTCAATAAAACAACAGTAACAACAACAACAACAACAAAACTATCTGTTTTCTATGCTCTTGCTCCATACAGTTATCTTCTTAGAACTGTTAGAATGAACTTCTTCCTCCTACGTAAGCCTCAGCACACATCACAGTGAAATATTAGCTCTTTGTACTTTCATGCATTTCAGTCAAAACCACTTCAGTACAAAACCACAAGAGAGTGGCGAATGCACAGGATTTGTCTCCTAAATTACCAAAAGTCATCTCAGATGCCCAGAAATCCATTCTAATGTGTTCTATGTAGCTTGCTCCCCACGCAATCTATCTGTCCAAAGCCAGTGATTGTTTAGGAAAGTGACACCCGAGAGATGGTTTCTCATCTTTATCCAACAAAACTCTGCTTTCAGGTGGAATATGACAGGATGCCAAGTCAGAGAAAATGGAAGAAAAGAAATATAATAGTTAGCCTTCAAACACCATCAAAAACATTCTGAAATGCAACAAATCAGATTACCATTCACTAGTATAAGCTACAGGGTTATACTAATGAATGGTATTTTGGATGTTAGTAGTATTATTGTCATTTTTCTACTGAAAAACTATCTGAGAATTTTCCTCCTTAGCATCATTTAGAAGCTTAATGTAGAGTCATGATTTTAACTATGCACTTTAGCCACGAAACTTATATTTTTAACTGTCATGTCATAGATCCCTAATAATTTTGCTTTCATTTAAAGGTGTAGGCATGCATCTATCTCACTTTAAACAACTGGGGAGATTGAATATCATGTGGCAGCCCTCTGGCTAACAGCCTATCTGCGTCACATCGACCTTTCTATTATGTTAGGAAAAAATAAATGTATGTAAATACTGTAACACTGTTGGTGAAAAGGAGATAAACTTCATTAGAAGACAGTTGTCAGTTACTATTCTCTTTGTTGAAGTGAGCATATTAAACAAATTTCAAGTCAGTTTTCCCAAAGCATAAAGGAGCATTTTTTTCTCTATCATACAGAAGAGCAAAGGATGTATTATAAACTACCAACTGTAAGGCATCAATCGTAAATAGCTTGTTCTATACTCATTTGGAGGTGAGATAAGATTAACATACTTTTCACTACCCATGGAAAGGAGCAGAGCAAGTATTTATAGCTCAGAGCCATTTGCTTGGTGGGTGTTCAGATTCTATGCATTGAGGAGAAACCAGGGGCAATGCACTCAGTGGATGACTGCCCACACCCATTACCCACTGTGGCACCTGAATGCCTCCAGCTTTTTACTAGAAAACTATTTTCAAACCAGAGCTTTTTGACTAAGTGAGAGTTATTGAGACTCAGTGATTCTGGAGGCTTCTTACACTTAAATTTTCATTTTTCAATATCTGAGCAAGTTCTGTTGCTTTTTTTCTCAGGGAAGCTCTATATACTTATTTCTTCTGAATTTGGATTTTGGAATTTTAATTAAAAGTCTCTTTTTATCAGGCTCATGTCTGTTGTTTGATGAAATCACACTGTTTTCTCGTAGGGAAAACCACTGCTTTCTTGTTTGGAATCGCAATGTCAATGTGTTCATTCTGTGTTCTCTCCTTTAAGGAGGGCTAAGCTGCAGGTCTGGTGAATGAGTCCATTCTGTTCCTCCAGAGCGCGATTGGTGCATGAGTGGCCACGGGATGCAAGCCAGAGCGCTAAGACGCGGACTTGGCCCTGCCGAGACACACGCTGGACCTAGGAAGGAATCGGAAGAGCAGTTTCTTCTGTCGTCTTTACTGATCTGTTCCTACGCTGGCAACAGCACCGTCACACGGTGAACACTCAATACACTGAGTGAATGAAAAAGAAATACTGTGTTTGAATGAAGGAATAAATGAATGAAACATTTTAGGCTGTACCGCGGGGCTGATTTTATGGAAGCCTTGCGTGGCCAGGCAACCAGCACGTGGAGAACTCCTCTTCTCTGGAAGAAAAGTCAGAACTAAAGAAATTAAGGGCAAAAAATGGAAGAGGAAAAATCAACTGCTGACGACACAGTTTGAGCCTCAGAATCTAGTTTATGTGGAAGCCAGGTTAGGTAATTCTTTTTTTTTTTTTTTTCGGAACTAGGGATTGAACTCAGAACCTTGCACTTGCCAGGCAGGCACTTGTGCCTCTGAGCTATCTCCCTGGTTGGGTTAGGTAATTCTTAATTCTCAGAACCCTAAGTTTTCCCTTATTGCTCAAGCAAATCGGAGTTGGATTTTACTAAAAGAATATGATCAGCATTTTATTATTTGGAGACTCTTAGCCCTGAGCTATTGTAATAGAATAACCAAAGTGGCATCATCCTGAAATTACTGGCTTGAACATTTCATTTACAAATACTTTCTTTTTGCTGTAGCCTAGAATCTATACTGCAGCAATAAAAACCTCTCCTGAGGTGTCCCAAAATTGTACCTGGGAATTACTTTCAAATTTACAACATCTTAAATGGCTTGCTGTTCTAAACTTAAGCTAGTTGACATCAGAGGGTAATCAAATTGCAGTGAGTGATATGTCTAATACCAGAATTTTATCTTTTAATAGCATATTCCTAGTAATAAGAGCTAGCAGCTCTATCATACTGAGAAGTCCTTAATTCTAGAAGGTAGATATTCTTAGTGGTGGTCTTAGAAGGACCTGGAAAGTTCCAGAAAGACTTCTAGGGGCATTCAGCGTTTGTCCTGAATTCTCCTTTTGCATATACAGTGACATCTTCCTCTCACAGATTTGTGAAGGATTTTCTTTTTTTCTGGCTCAGGCTGCCTTAAGGGTAAGTAGAGTGCAGATGTGGAGTTGGGAATTGAATCGTGGTTCCCAGCGCCTGACTGATGCTGCCCAAGAAGGTGCTTTAGACAAGGGAGCTAACCTGCAAGTCCCCTCAATTACAGATTTGTATCCTGTAAGCTACATACAATTTGTTTAACTTTTGACATGCTGGTTTCACTAAAAGTGAAATGTTGTTAGTATATACTTTATAGTATTGAATAAAGATTAAATAAGATGATTTTGGGAAAGCACTAATAATTACCAAATTAATAATTATCATTACAGTTTCTCACTCCAGATCTCAACTTGTTTCTTTTATATAAATGTATTTTCACATTTCTAAATATGCCTTATTTTGATCTGGAGATTCATTTCTAGTATTTGAACATCCAAACCTAGATCTTTTACATTCCATGCTAACTTTTAGGATCGGAATTTATTCTCCTACATTGTTGGCAGAATAAAATGTCTTAAACCCAGTTTCTCCAAGACTGAGTGCCTGATCTTGCTTTGGTGATTTATCCAAAGGAGTGATATCAGCTTGAGGTCACTGCTATTGGTTGCTCTATTACCCTGTTCCTGGATACCTCAAAATTATACTTCTGTGCATGAATTGCTGTGGTAATTTCTTAGCAAGAAGGCAAGTGAGAGCTCTGCTTTTAACATTATTGTTAAAATATCTTTTTTTCCCTTTCAAATGTGTTTATTTTTCCCTTTCATAAAAGTGTGGTGCAACAGGGGTTTTTCATCGCCTAGCCAACTGAGTCTTCCCCTCTGTTGGATCCCACTTCTCTGATGTTGTTTTCTTGATCCAGCTCACTCATTCCCACTTCTCATTATGTCTTTCCTTTTGCATATTAAAATAAATGCTTAGCTTTCCATGAATAGGGGTTCACATTAAGTATTTTCTCAGACATGTCATGGTTTATATATATTTATGCCACCAGTTCACTTGTGTCTGTGTGGTAGTTTGGATTAAAATGAACTGTGATGATCATAGAATGAAAAATCTGTTCGGATTCAGAGAACTTTAAAAGTTTTGCATTTTGATTTTTTTGAAAACCACAATCTTTATTGACTTTCATTTCTCAAAACTCTACTCACAATGTACTTTCTCAAAAGAGGCATTTCATCTTCTAAGATGAGTCTTACTGCTTTTCCACTGTGTGCTTTTTCACTGTGCAGATTCCTAGAATTTCACTGGTGTTTCCTGTGACTTCCAGACTTCTGCTCTAGACAGTGTTCTTCAACACTTTCTTTTTTATGTGTGTGGTACAGGGTCTCACTACGCAGCTCAGACTCATAGTGATCCTTGTGTTTTCAGCCTCTTCAGTGTTGGGATTACAGGTGTGCAACACTATGCCTGGTCTTTTGCACTTTGAGTATGCTTATATTTTCCTTTTTTTTTTTTTTTTTTGTGTAATTGTGAGCCTCCTGAGCATCTGTAGCTATCTGCTTTAAGCATCTATTACACTGTAACTCTGCTACTACCATAGCAGTATGTACTAATTATTGAGTACACAGAAGACATTCATTAATATTGAGTAATCTATCGTCAATGTTCAGGTGCTTGTAAAACAGTCTGTCAAAATGAAAGAGATGAAATATTTTTCATTTTTTAAATTGCTACTGGGATATTGAAAATTCTGGTGTCTTTAGTAGTTCAACATAAATTATTTGTCTAATAGTCAAGAGCTGTGAATAATTGGTTTTACTTATGCACTGGCTTATCAATGACTTTGTCTTTCACCCTATATATTCTAGCTGTGCTGTTTAATTCTAGCCCCCAAATGTTAACAAATATTATAAAATCTAATTATATAAAATGCCACTTCTTGTAAATTTTACCTATTACATGGTTTATACTTTTTCTTAGTAGTGAATCAATGGTGCTGGTAAATATGAGCAATGAGGTTGTGTTTTCCATGCAGGTCTACAAAGATAACTGGTCACCCTGGACTCTGGAATGTCTTCCCCAAAGTTTTAATATCTATTCTATTAAAACTGTATTCCCAGGTCTTGGGAGGCTGGAAACAGGAGGATCATTACGAGTCTCATCTGTGTAGTAAGACTCTGTAGTCCTTGTACTAAATACATTAAAAACAGACAAACATGTTCAATTGAGTTTTTTTTTTAATGGCTAGCTCAGCCTGCCCTGGGGTAGGGCTGGCACAGCATGTGGTGCCTGGGATTGAACTGCAGTCCCTGTGGTTGACTAAGCTTTCCTTTTTTTTTTTTTTTTTCAGGAATGGGGATTGAACTCAGTCCCTTGTGCTTGCCAGGCAAGCACCTATTCTGCTGAGCTATTTCCCTGGCCCCCGTCTAAGTTTTCCTAAGCAGGCACTTTAGACCACTGAGCCATCTTGCCAGCCCTAAAAGCAGACAAACAAACAAACATATGCTGCAAGGTAAAAGGAGACAAAGTTCTCATCAAATTCAAAGATCTTTACTTTTACTGACCTCTATTGGAGACAGATTTAAAAAGTTTTGGATGAAAGTAAAATCCATCCCCTTTAAAATTCTTATTTTATGACCTCTTTGTAACTGTTCATCTTTAGCTTTTTCACTTTATTCTCGAAATGCCCCCAACAAAATAAACAACTTGTCCCCTTACACCAAACTCTCATGTCCTGGACGTTGAGCTGCATGACTGTAATAAAAGAAACTAAGGCATTCTCTCAATCTCGTAGGGGCTCACAGTAGTTGAGCTAAGACATAACTGATTATTGTGCTAAGTAAAATTAATCACAGCTGCCTCAGAGGATTCAATGGCATTAATATATTCCCCAATACTTAAATACTGAAACTTATTCACCAGTATGGTAATATCAAGAAGTGAGGCTTTGGAGAGGCAATGCAATCTTGAGGGCTTCCTGATGAGTGAGATTAATGACCCAGAAGAGAGGCGTCCTAAAGCCCTCCTCTTGTTCTCCTGCTCTACTCCATGATACTAGGACAGCACTACAAGCACCATCATGGAAGGAGAGACTGGGATCTCCCCAGGTGCGGTTTTGCTCATTCAAACCTCTGTGACTGTGAGCAGTAAATTAGCATTCTTATAAATGTCCCAATCTGAAGTGCTTTGTTCTAGCAGCAGGAGTGGACTAGGGACTAGGTGCAAGAGAAAAACAAAAAATTATAATGTGGAAATTTAGAGAGATGTCAAAGCTGCCTCATGACAGTGGCATCGTGAAAGAAGCGCAGGTGCAGATTCTGGCATTCAGCTGGAGGGGCAGGGAGGCGGTGGACCAAAAGAACAGAAGGAAAGCCAACTTCCAGACTGGAAAAGGAAGCAACATCTTTCACAAAGAATTCTTATCAGAACTGGCCACAAATATGCCTGCGGATCTAGCTTTTATTCCATCTCCTGCATAATTTTTATGTAATTTCCTTTTTATCCTGAGTAAATCCTATAAAAATATTTTATAATTGTCACTTTTAAGCATGAGAAATAATTTCTTTTGTTTAATACACCTGATGATTGAACCTTAAATATACATTTTAGACTATGGTATAGGGGCATTTTTAATACCTACAGTGATTTTTCTACATTTCTCAATGTTGGCACATTCAGGTCAAATATGAAAGGTTGAATATGTGTGCTTGTTGGTATGGTTTATTTTCCTGAAGAAAAATAGGTCTTTGTGACTTTACTGGTCTATATCTTTATTTTTCTTGAAATCTTCTTTTCTGTTAAAAATACCCAGAACTAAAAAACTCATGGATTATATTTCTGCTGTCTCATCTATGCCTATGCTACTCTGTGTTCAATAAAAAAACCATGTTGAATTTAATTAGATAGTGAAAAAGAAATTGAAATTTTCTCCTGAAAGAAGCTGGTGTTAGTAAGAACTGGCAAAAATGCAAAAGATTTCAATGTTATTTTTCTTTTCTTTCTTTTTTTTTTGTAATTCTTTGTGTTTATTTTTGATTCACATTTACATTTTATAAAATTCTGCACAGAAAATACAGTGCTCTGTTTATGAAGCCACAGCATGGTTTTACTTACGTCTGAGTTTTGCAGTAATAAGCCAGGTGATTTCTTAAAGCATGGTTTCCACATCGAGGCACGACAATTTCTGAGTCATTCCTTTGGCAACAAAACTCATCCCTCACCACAGTCTTGCAGTCATGATGGCTGTCATTCCAGGGGAAACAATTCCCAGGAATTGCATTTACTTGCTATTACCGCCTCCTACTTCATCAGTCTAAGTTTTGGAATGACTTTTAAAGTGCTCTCCCTATTCTTGCCACAGAAGAAAAGAAACTAAAAGAGAGAAATCAATTTAGAAAAAAATACTTTTCAGAAGGAAAACTCACAGCTCACTTTGGCCATCTACGACCAAGTACTACCCTGAAAGATATGTGAAATTAAAGGGGGAGTTAATGTAGTATTTATTCTTTTAATTGTATGATAAGATATTGATATGTTCTACTCAAGTGCAGCGAAAACAAAGGTCTCTATAACAGTGGTTCTCAACCTGTGGGTCGTGATCCCGGTGGGGATCGAACGACCAAAACACAGGGGTCGCCTAAAGCCATCGGAAAATATATGTTTAAACCCATGCTATGCCATGGTGAAATGTTATTTATTGGAATTAGTAATTTGGAGTAGCCACCAAAATCATTTTTTTGGTTTGGGGTCATTGCAACATGAGGAACTGTATTGTGAGGTCATGGTGTTAGAAAGGTTGAGAACCACTGCTCTATAAGGAGAGAAAAAAGATAACTACAAAGGAAGTTCTTGAGAACTGAGGCTTCCAAATGGAAAAAAAAAAAGCTTTAGCGAACTGGAAAGATAATGAAGGTGCCACAGTATGCAAAGCCAGTGGTACTGCTGAAGATACTAATAAAGGCACTGTAATTTCAGGCTTGGAACAAACAGAGAATGCCAGTAATTACTGCATGCAGCCCTCCCTGCAGCACTTCACAGCACCCAGAATGGAATCTACATAGAGTGAGCAGTTGTTTGAACACATCTGAAAATGTGATGTGTGAGTACCTTGTAATACTGGACAAATGTAAAATCAATTGCTCTTACCTTATCATAGAATATGCAGATTTCTGCATCAAATTTATACCACATTCTATGTGCTAGGAGGTCATTTTTCTTTTATCCTCCCCCTCCACTTGGTTCCCTCTCTTCTTTTCAGGCTCACTGCATTTTTAATGTTGCCTTTCTCCCCTTTGGTGGCCCCTTTGACTTTGTTTTTCCCTTGCGATAAGGATTACTTGGCCCAGGTAAGAACACATTTGAAATTAACATTTTAGTGAAAGTCATTGAAAGCAAGCAGTCTGCCTGGGGAAGGGGAGGGGACTGAAGGGTGTTTTAGTAGGGTTAGAGAACTCTTGCTTGCCAGTAACAAAGCTTCAGGACCTTTGAATTTGGAAACAAAACATAAACAAGATTTCCTGCCTCTCCTCTGTAACTGTCCATCCTTGCTTCAGAGCAAATGCAAACAATTTATTTATTTATTTATTTATTTATTTATTTATTTATTTATTTATTTTTATATATTTTTGTACAGGGCCTACTGGGTCTCACTACATATGTGGATGGACTCCTAGTGATCTGCCGGTGTTCAGCCTCCCAGGGGCTGGGATTATGGGCACGCTCCCCAACCCAGTCTCAGTCTCCATCTCAGTGTGCCCTAGGGGATGGGGCCCTCACGGCAGGCACAGCATCCAACCCTGGCCGCTGAGTCAGCCTAAGTAGGCACTTTAACCTGCTGATCTATTTGGCCAGCCCTGGCAAATTTATTTTTACTGTGCTGATTTTGTCTTAGCATAAAAGTTCACAAAGGAACGTATCATGTTGTTATGGTGTGATGGATGGGTGCTGCAGCTGCCCTGGGGCAGGTAATTTGCATTTCAATGTAAGGAAGGCAGAGAAGTTAGCCGCTTGGGCTGCTGCTAGTCTCCCCCTTGGCTTCCGCCATGAAAGTTTGCCCTCTGCTGTGGAGCTCTGCCATGGAGCCAGCTGAGTATGGACTGAAACCTCCAGGAACTGTGAGCCAAAGAAACCTTTCCTTCCTTCATTTTGGGTGCCGGGTGTTTGTCCCAGCAATGAGAGAAGAGTAACTAAGACACACGTATTCTTAATGTGCTCCAAAAGTGTGCCAACGAAAGTAAACTCGCTCTGTTCTCTGCTTGGCGCTGCAAGGTGAGAATGTGCGCTGTTGTACTTGAGTGACTGAGGCAGCTCTATTTAATAAGCTCTGGAGGAAAATACCTGACAAATGAAGAAACAAGAGATAATTATTTTCTATATTTCACAGACTATCTTAGGAGGAAGTTATAAGCTGCATGTTCAATGTAAATGATGTACAAATTGCATGTAAAAACAGATGATCTCACTCTGGAGGTGGAGGAGGAAGCCACAGCTCCTAGTAGATGTGAATTTGGGTCTGAGGACACCCAGCTTAGTTTTGAACCTTGCAGTCTACTGTTAGCTGAAGGGCCTTGCTTAACATATCTCCCCACCCTTCAATTCATGTTGGTCAATGAGAATGAAATGTCCGCTTCAATTAATTGTTGTAAGGAATAAAAAACTTAGCTGTATCCCCAGGTGCACCCAGTACACAGTGGCTTCTATGCCCATTTCACGAAAATGCCATGTTGATTTTCCAAGAAGCGCACAGGATGATCTCTTGTGGTAAAGGTGTCTGAGGTGAGCATTCTGTTGTGTGCACATGATGAGCACAGATCTAAGGAGCCCAAGGGAAGAAGCAGCTGATGTCCAGGGCTTACCTCTTTTAGCCAAGTGGTATTGTCTCCTCCAGGTGAGGTGACTGGGCTGACCCTGGGTGAAGTGACCTTAACATTCATTCCCAGGGGCCCAGGTGATTCTGTGACCCATTTTGTTTGTTTTCTATGGCTGCTGTAACAACTCTTTCAAATTAAATGTCTTAAAACTTTAGGGATGTATTCTCTCACAGTTCTTCAGGCTGAAACCCTGAAGATGATGGCAAGGCCATGCTTTCTCAAAGATTCTGACAGAAATCTGCTCCTGCCTTTCTCTTAGCTTCTGGTGTTGCCTGTTTTCCTTCGTGTTTCTTTGCACATAGGTGCTGGAGTGTAAGGCCCACCTTTACTACCATATGACCTCTTCCTGTGAATCTCTGCTGCAAGTCTCTTAGGGATCAGTGTTGTACTGGATAAAGGACCAGTCTGCCCCAGCATGAACAGAGCTTCCTTAGTTCACTCTTTCCATGTGAGGTCACATTCAGAGGTAGATTTCAGGGGTTCGAGCTTAACCATAATTTTTTAAATTTAAACATAATTTGTTAAAAGGAGCGATACAGTTCAATCTATAACCTGCACTATTTTTTTTTTAAATTTAAGAAGTAGAACTCTAATGTGGAATATTTTTTCTTTTTACAATACCACTTATTTTCCATTTCCTTTCTTTTGTCTACTAAAAACATGTAACAGTTGCCAGGGTAAAAATATTCCTTACTGAACAGATCACCTTTTTTTTAGACTCCTTCATAAGCTTTTTCTTCCCACCTGGGACTTCTCAGGATGTGGCACATACAGCAGATAAGGTTGTTGGAGGATGACTGTCAGTTTTTGCTATTTGGTAGATGTGATTATGGCTTAGGACTGAGCTGGTTCTAGAGCAGTTAGTCTCTCCACTCTCAAATGATGGGTAACATTTTCATTATCTGGATTTTTAAGATGTTACATTTTCATTCTAAGATTTTGAATATTTTTGAAAGATACTTTCACCAGAGAGATATCAATATTACAAGTGATATGAGGCTCAGGATATTTGAAATGTTGTTTAGAGTATGAGTTTTGCTATGCTTAAGCTTTATAGTTTTTGAGTTTTTTCAGTAAAAACAATTAAATACATTATTCTTACAATAAAATATCCTCCTCCCCAGTTGTTTGGTTCTATGCAGATTCCTTGTAAAGAAGAATGCCAGGCCTTTGAAACGTGTACTCATTTTAAGACATGAAACTGTGCAGCATAAAATTTCTAATAATCAAAGTGATACCATATTGGTAGCTCTTAATCCCAAGGTCTTTATCTTGGACCAAACTAAGAACAAAGATTTAACTTTTTAATCATATTTTTAAAGCAAAAGTCTGGAGTTGGAACGATATCTCCAACCTGGGGATCTATGAAGATTTCATAGTCTTGGGAATGTACATTTTGTAATCTGTGGCCATGATCTAATCTTTGTCACCAAAAATAGAAGCTCTGAGAGATTTACTAGGCTGCGAGTAATTTATAGTGAATCAGTAAAGTTGCCTCTCTTTTTAACATTTCTTGGACTCTGAGGATTTTGCACTGCAATATCTAGCCTAGCCTTTATAACTATGTTGCTAAATAGTCCTGTACAAATACACAGTTTTAGTAGGTAAGATGGAATTCTGCCAGTGAGAAGAGTAAAATGACTAGAATATAGCTAAAATGATGCTTTCTGGTTCAAATCCTTTTGGTTTGATTAAAAATCTAAACATGTAGTGCAAACTGATATGAGAGAAAAGGAAGTCTATTGGCTTTTCATAAAGTAGACATCCTTCTTCTCTGTCCCACATAATGTCTTTTTACATAGCTGTGAGAAGCAGAATTGCAGCAGCTTTCAATACTCCATGCCCCCACTCTGAATGTGCCCTGGTTGACCCCGTTACCCTGAATACTGGAAACACTTGCAACCATAGTGTGATGAGTGTGCTACATGGTCCAGAGGACAGGGAAGTGCAGACGTACTTAAGGAGCCAAGTTGTAACCGTATTCTTGAAAATGAGAGTATCCTGGAAGCCTTGAATGTAAGTCCTTGTGGCAGGACTGGACCTTTTCTCAGATGAGAAAACTATTTTCCTGATAGACTTGAAAAAGCAAATGATCATTTCCTTGTAATATAACTAGGAAAAGGTCATCTTTAGGAGCTGAAGATCTCTTATGGCTTCCATGGACTGAAATTCTGCCAAAAATCTAAAAAAGCTTGGAAAACAACTCAGAATTTCTCTTCTGTAATCTACGTGACGTTTTGGAAACTTGTGAGACACTCTCTAGAGGGCCTACTTCACATGAGCCTGGATGCCAGATGCATCTAAACTGTGAGACGGTGAAATGTAGGTTGTTCCAAACTACTAACTTTATGGCAAACTTGCATGCAGTGATAGAAAACTAATGCAACCCTTCTCCACAAACCAGTTGTTGGAATATATTTATAACTGTTAAAATGAATTTCTTTAGTTCAATAATTATTGTTTTTTCTATATAGAGATAGGAACAATGTACAAAAAAGCCTCTTTGTCTGTGCCTTTGAAGAATTTACAGTAATCTAGAAGATTAAGGCAAATAACAAAGAATAAAACAGTTGAGGGCCATAAGCACAAGCCAACTGATAGGCCAAGGACAGGGAGGCTCTGGTCATACTGGGAGTAGAAGAGGACAAGTATGTTGGCACATGGTCTCTGCAACTCTTTATAGTTAAAGCAAATTAGGCATATAAATGAACTAGAATTTTTTTCTCAAGTTAAAAACTCTGTCATAAATGTCCTATCTCAGGCTCATATTCAGTTTATATTGCAAAAAATGTGGCGCATTAGTGGTGGAGCTGGTGGGCTTTGGGAGTAGCCAGGAAGAACAGATCTGCCTAGGGTGATCTGTTTTCCTTCATCTCATTCTATTCACTACCTCAGTCCTTCAGCCATATCCCTTTATTGGTTAAGTGCATGAGCTTTAATTCCATCTGTGCTCTTATGCGAGAACACAGTTCACACTCAGTGTCTTTACTTTCTCATTCCTTAGTTCCTCATCCACACATTGACAAATGACTTCTGATTCTGGCTTTGAAAGGAAGCAAGGCTTTCCAAGGTCACTGAAGAACTCTAAATCCACTAAACTTTCCTCAGGCTCACTCTGCCACCATCTAGCTGCAGCGCTAGTCATGCTTAGATGCTTATGTCTTTAATTATCTCTTGTTCTGAAAGGAAAAAATTAAGTGAGACTACACTGTTTTTGAAAGCCCACAGAAGGTTACAGTTTGTAGAACAAAGCATATCTTACTTAGAAAAGCTTTAAAGAACCTAAAAAAATGAGGTCTTATTTTTCTCTCTGCAGACTATGTCACTCAGTGTACCTTAAGTCCAATCACACCAACTTCAGTGTAAAACCTACAATTTTGTAATGGTGCTTAACTTTGTTCAGTCTGGAGTCGCCTTTCATCAGCTCTGTGGTTATGCAAATCTTTCTCTGTTTCAACTGAAAGTCTACTTTTCTCTTATCTCCTTTCTCAGTCTTAGATTAAAACTTCCCAAGCTTGGCCTACTATAAGAAAGCTCTCTTTAAGTCTTCACTTGGCCCATATTAAAATTTATTTTGTTTAAAGTCTCTAACATTCTTTATTCTCTAATAAAATTTGGATCATAAGTACATTGCTAGAAATAATAATTGTTCATTCAGATCAAAATTCCAACAGCATATATATCTCACAGAATCAGAGAACAGAATCTTAAAATTTACTTAGAGCCATAAAAGGCCTAGAATAGCAAAGGCAATACTGGTGACAAAGGTAAGTTAGGAGGCATCTCAACCCCTGACTTAAAATTATATTAAAAAGCTACTGAGATAAAAGCATCACAGGGGCCTGGCGGGATGGCTCAGTGGTCTGAAGCGCCTGCTTGGGAAAGCTTGGGCGGCTTCAGGGACCGCAGTTCGATCCCCGGCACCACATGCTGCGCCAGCCCTGCCCTCAGGGCGGGCTGAGCCGGCCATAAAAATGAGTGAATAAGCAAACTAAAGGTTCTGAAACAAGAAAATAAATAAATAAATAAAATTAAAAAAAAAAAAAAAAAGCATCACAATACTGGAAAAACAAACAAATAAACAAACAAACAGACTGGTTGATCAATAGAACAGATTAAAAAGCACAGAAATGATTCTAGACCTACTCAGTTACTTTATCTTTGACAAAGGAGCCAATCATCTTCACTGATAAACAGTGCTGGAAAGACTGACTTTCCACATGCTGAATATTAAAACAAGAGCTATATCTTTCACTATGCACTAAATTGAAGATCTAAATATTAAGACAGAAACACTGAATCTTCAAGAAGATAGAATAGGTAAAACTCTTGACATTGATGTAGGCAAAGACGTTATGAACAAAACTTTGATAACATAGGAACTAAGACTCAACAACTGGGACCTCATTTTATTAAAAAGCTGCTGCACAGCAAGAGAAGCCACCAACAGAGTGAAGAGACACCCACAGAGTGGGAAAAGTGTTTTTTTCCAGCAGTTCCCTAGGCAAAGTGCTGCTATTTAGAATATATAAAAGACTCACAAAAATCAGATACCAAAATTTAAGGACCCAATTCAAACATGGATATTTGAAATGAATAGATACTTTTTAGATGAAAAAATAGAAAACAGAAATAAATATATGAAAAAACGTTGAACATCACTAGTCATTTGCAAGATGCAAATGACAATGTTGAGATTCAATTCACCCCAGAAAGAATGGCTATTCTTAACAAATAACCAACAACAAATGCTGGCGGAGCTGTAGGAAAAAAAGAAACCTTTCTCCACTGTTGGTGAGAGTGTAGAGTGGTGCAACCACTGTGGTAATCCATGGGGACAAGTCTTCAAAAAGTTAAAACCTGAGCTTCCATTCAACCCAGCTCTTCTCCTTCTTGCTCCAGCTACTTTTTTTTTTTTTCCTGAAAGAATTAAAAACATCATACACAGAGATGTAGACACATATGTTTATAGTGGCATAGTTTGTCATAGCTAAAACTTGGAGACAGCCCAAATGCCCATGAACTGATGAATGAATGGACAAGATGTGCTTTAAAAAAAATAATAATGGAGCTCTACTCAGCTATAAAGAAGGATAAACTTGAGATATTTCTAAGTAAATGGATGTACCTTGAGATCATACTTAAGTAAAATAAATCAAACAATCATGTGCAAATACCTCATTATTACTCTGGTATAAGAAACTGAAAGTATAAATAAGAACCAAGATGTATATAATACATATTGTGAAATAGGAAGAAATTGTTCAAAAGGTTGAGGGATCTAGGGAGGGGATGGAGAATGGAAATAAGGGAAAGAGTAAAACAAGAAAAGGAGAAAATGGGAACAAAGCTTTTGTAATAAGGAGGGGAAGAGGGGTTGAAGGGAAAGTAGGAGGATGCCTATAATGAATGTTATTATTGTGTGTACCTGAAATGTACTAATAAGTGTAATTAATTAAAAAATAAATAATAATTACACAAATTATAATTCAATATACAGATGAGAGCTTGGGCCAAATATGCAAAGGAGGTTGGTGATGATAAAATGAAGCCCCCTGTTTCTCCCCCAAGGGACTGAGTCCGCTGGCAAGGAAGTGTGCTTGTATTATTGCTTTTCTGTTTATTTCAAATGTCAAGCTATGTGTTCAAACATTTTCTTTGTGTTGAACTGCCTGCTGTTTCTTTGAAACTCTTTTAGTTTCTATAGAGTCCACTGTCCTTTGCCCATGGCTCTCACAGCTCAGTTTTCTCATCACCAACCTCTCTGCTTCTCCATGAGTTTTGTAATTTCATAGTGCTTTATTGACTCTTACTGCACTTGTTTTGTTCCCCTGGAAAGTTTTAACAGTAACAACTGCCCACTTGCATAGCTTAAACACATGCAGGATCAGCTCTCAGTTCTCAGTTTCCAATCTTGTATTCCTCCTTGCATTTTCCATTTTTTTTAATAAGGCATGGCACTTGTATGCTTAATCAGTTGCTCTGGAATTAGTTTTCATTTTCTCTTTCCTCCCCACTTTAGGCCCAGTTGCCAGTTGTAGCTCCTCCCATCCCTTAATGGCCTATTCACAGTCAGTTACATTTGTACTTACCTTTCCTTGTCTTCCTGCAGGAACTCCATTGCCTGTCCCTATCCTGCTTCCCCCCTCACAATCCATCCCACCATACTCTGTGGCCAGGCAGGCTGGTATTCTTAAATCTGATTACAGTTATGGTACCTGCACACATAACTATCTTGATAGGTTCCTGCTCTTCTTTGAATACTAAAACTCCTTAGTCTGACATTGATGATTGTTTCTAAACTATTATCAAATTACTATGTGACGACTCTTTATATATTCCAGAAGCTTCAGCATGTATCACAGCAGTTCTTGCATTATTCTTGTTTCCATGCAGATCTTACCTCTACTATCAAGTTCTAAGAATTATGGTTTATTCCAGTTTGTACCCGACTACACAGAAGTGTTCACCATGCTTAACAACTGTGAGACACATAATGTGGAGTCTGGAGTATCACACAATAGCCACACTGAAGTTATCTTATGAGAACTTAAAGTCTAATAAATCTGAGCATGATAGTACTTCCTGGTTAGTTGAAAAGTATATTAAATAAGTGTTATTTGTATCCAAGAAGGGTTTATATAGAAGAGCTAAGCATATGAACTGAGCCTTAGTCTTTTGTAAGACAGGGAAACTTGGATATGCAGAGATGGGGTAGTAGCGTTTCAGATGTAAACTGACAGTGGATTAAGGTAAAAAGACAAGCAATACAAATGTGCCTCTATGAACATAGACTGATTTAGTTCCCCCATAACGTTGGGCACCTAAAAGAGAAAAGACAAAAAGGGTTGGAAAGGTGGGCTGGGATTACATTAAATAGAAGATTGAATGCTAAAGAAGAGGTCAGAAAATTCATAGAATACACCATATTAGCAGAATCAAAGACCAAAGTCACATGACAATCTCACTAGATTAAAAAAAAAAAAAAGCTTTTGACAGAGTCCAGCACTCATTTATGGTTAAAACCATACAGAAAATTGGAAATCTACCTCAATTTTATAGAAGTCATTTATGAGAAACCATTAAACAAAGCTTTCATTCTAAAATCGGGAACAAAACAAGGATATTCATTGTCATCACTTCTAGTCAATAGTTTTGGACACATTAGCCAGAGTAATTACATAAAAGAAAAACATAAAAGGAATAAAGATAGGAAAGGAATATAGATGATAGGAAAGGAGGAAGTTAAATTATCATTACTTGCAGATGACATGATATTCTACACAGAAACAAAAACTCCTCCAAAAAACTTATAGGTTAAATATCCAAATTCAGCATTATGACAGGATATGAAATGACCAATCAAAAATCAATAGCATTACTATACACAAGCAGTGAGAGAGAGAGAGAGAGAGTTAGGAAAAGCATACCCTTCACAATAACATCTAAAAAAATGAAATACTTAATCAATTTCACAAAGGTCATTAAAAAAGCACTACAGTGAAAATTATAGTATTCTAAAAAGGCATTGGAAAAGATATCAGAAAATATAAGATATTCCTTCCTCTTGAATAGGAAGAACCTACATAGTGAAGATGGCCGTACTACCAAAACTGCTATATAGATGTAATGCAATCTCAATAAAAATACCATATGCATACCTCACAGATATGGAGAAAACAGTCTTAAAGTTTATTTGAAACCAGTAGACACCTAGAATAGCAAAATCAGTTCTGAGCAACAGAGCCAAGTCAGGGGCCATTACAATCCCAGACCTGAAATCATACTACAAATGTACTGTGAGAAAATCAAAATGGTATTGTAAAAAAACAAAAACACAAACAAAACCAAGCCTGAGGATCAGTGGCATAGAGCAGAAGATGCTGATGCATCCTCAAACACATGCAGCCACCTTATCTTTAGCAAGGGACCCCAACTTGTTCACTGGAAGAAAATCTCTTTGGTAAGTGGATGAAGCTTGAGATGATACTCACAAGTGAAATAAAGTAAGACTCACGTGCAAACATATTGTTCACTAGTGTGAGAAACTGAATCAATAAATAAGATCCGAAATGGTGAATTGGGAAGACCTGTTCAAAAGAAAAGACAAACTGTGATGGAGGAAGTGGTAAAGGTGAAAGGAAGATAGGGAAAAAAATTTATACCTAAGATAGTTAAGATAGTTATATGGCTAATTTGTCTTGGTTCACTAAAATAAAGTTTGCACTAATATTCTTTGGACAAGATATCATGCCTATATTTTGTACATTGAATAACAACTACAAAGATAACAATATGCAATGTATTAATTATTACTTTCCTACTAACCTATTTTATTTTTAAAAGTAAAATTCTGTTTTATTATTTTTATTTTTTTTCTCCCTTTAAGATAAAAAAGAAGATAATTCAGTTAAATCAGAAGTACTACAAATTTCTGAAGAGTTTTGTGTATTCATAGCCAAGCTTCAAAATGAATCATCTGAAAGACTTCTGAACAGTGGGCTGGCTATAAGTGGGAAACTTGTGGAGAAGCAACTTAGGATACTCTAATTGCTGAGGGCCCAAGCTAGAGTAACAGTAGTAGGAGGGGAGAGAAGACAGAGACAGAGAACAGGACAGTGTAACTGGTTAACTAGTTTAAGAAAGGACTACAGGGCTGGGAAGAGAGCCCAGTTGTCTAAGCACCTGCCTGGCAAGTGCAAGGACATGGGCTTGATCTCCCATATCACATGCAATGCCAGCACCCCCAAGCCAGATGTGGTGGTGCTTGCCTATAACCCAGTGCTGAGGAGGCTGAGAGAGGAGGATCACTATGAGTCAGAACTGCACAGGTAGACCCTGTACCAAACAAACAAACAAAGAAACAAAGAAACAAGTAAAGCTTTAAAAAAATAGACTACAAAATAGAATTAATGGTGCTACTACTTTAGCGTTAGGGCAGAGGAATGAATATATGTGTATTTTCTAACAGAAAAGAAGGTTATTTCAGTTATATTTACTAAGGTAATGATTTTGGACATTACCTCTCAGTCTATGACTTTTTTGCATTGATTTTGTTTTTCCTTTACTTTGTGGTATAATTAGGATGGCAGAAGTCTTCCCTTTGGAAGAGTTCGATTTATCATGCTTTTCTTTTACACTTAATGATTTTGGTCTTCTCTTAAGAGAAACTTTGCTGCCATCAAGGTCATGGAATTATCTCTTATATTTTCTTACAGAAATTTTATAGTTCTAACTTTTACACTTAGACCTACAACCAATATTTGGTTGACAGGGAATTATGCAACAAAACAAAAATTACACAACAAAATTCTACACATTGATATACTTAATACCTATCAAAATGACTAAAGTGGAAAAGACTGACAATTGCAAGTGTTGACAAGAATACAGAGAACTGGATCTCTCCACTGGTGGTGGGGATGTAAATAATCTAAGCACTTTAGAAAACAGATTATCAAACTTTAAAAAGAATATATATATATATATATATATATATATATATATATATATATATATAATTTTTACACAAGAGAGCTAGGACATATATACAGTTACTTCCTCTAAGTTCATTAAGAATAAAAGTTTGTACTAATGGTGTTTCAATCAGATAGCGTGTCTACATGTTGTCCTCTGAATAACTACTATGAGGACAACAATATACAAAGCACTAATTATTGTAACCATCCTACTAACTTGTTTTGAAACTGTTTCATCACTATTTTATCTTTCTCATTGAAATGAATGAAAAAAGAAGATAGATTATCAGTTTTTAAAATAACTAAGTGGTGTATCATCCAGTGATGCTACACCTAGATAGTTCCTGAGAGAAGTGACAACATAGGCATATGTGTAGCCTTTTATTTTTCAAAGCCCCAAATTGGAAGCAGTGTAAACAGATGCGCAGGTGAGTATCCTGTGGCTATCCATAACATCTACTTAGCCTAGAATACTACTTGTCAATAAAAAGAAATGGACTGATGAAACACGTAGGCAGATGGGGAGCTCTCAACACCACAATAAGTAAAAGAAACCAGATACAAAAGACAGTACTAGATCATGGTTTCACCTTGATGAAACATGGAAAAAAACTTATTTATTGAGATGCTAAGCAGATCAACAAATGCTTAAGCTACGTATGTTAGGGCAGGAATTTCTAGAAACGAACTAGAAGCTTTTGGGAGGAATATTATATTGCACACCCAGGTCAAATGTACACAGCTCTTTATTTGCAATGGGTGCAACTGTGGTATGTGAACCATCCTTCAAAAAGGTTAATTTAAGAACAAAATTTCCATAGAGGCATCTTGGCTAGGGACCAAGTTTGGAGAACATAGCGTTGTGGAACTCATGAAATTATGAAAAATTGTGGAGGTAGATGGATGCCAGAGGTATATCCTCAGAGGGATCCAGCCTTCAGGGAACTGAGGAGGCAGGAAGAGAGAGTGTGCTCAGAAAGGAAGGAAGAGAATGCAGAATCTGAGAATAGAATATGGATGCCAAGGGAGAGAAGAATTTCAATACAATAGGGTGCATGACAAAGAGACTGAGCGGCCACATTGTGTAAGTTGGACAGAGGCAAAGCTGTATCAGATGCCAACGGGAGTGCTACACAAAGCACCCAGTAGGGACTGCCTGTGTGCTGTCCTGTAATTGATGCACTGGTGAAATTATGCAGTGCTCAACTTTAGAGTAATTATTAAATGCACACCCTGTGAAAGTACCTGGCTTTTAGTCAGTAGCACTGTTACAGCTTGTAGCTAATTAATGCAAAACAACGAAACAGATTTACTACTTGTGAGGACCTGGCAGCAGCCAGCTCAAATGCATTAGAGCCACATTAGCAGATGTGGCAGGCGAGTGGACGGATGACAGAGGCTGTGGAAAGGTGAGGAGACACGGAGCAGGTCCAGTCAGTGTGGGCAGGAGGTGGCTGGACAGGCCACACTGAAGCGCTGCTTCAGAGGATGTCCACTGTTGAGTCACTGGCAGTCACAGCAAGAGCTGAGAAACTGAGTGACGCTCTTGTGTGAGGAGAGAAGCACTGACGTGAGGTTCTGACCAGCAGATCTCCACCAGGGCAAACCTCACAGAAACATGTATTGCAAGTAAAGCTACTGCAACAACACCTCTAGCTAGTTACAAAACAAAAACAAAAAACCAACCTCCCTCCTCCAAAAAATGTTCTACTGGCGAAAACACAAGAAATTGAGTCATATTATATAGAAAAATTGTCTTACAAAATGAACTTCTTTTGTTTGCTGGGTCTTCCAACACAGCACATTATTTTTAAAACCAGAAGAAGATGAAACTAGTACTGAATCCCAGATCTCTACTTGAATAAAAATTCCTGTGGGGAGAACCATTTACCTGGAGGACCAATTTGGTGTCTGCTTGTGTCTTGACTGTGAATTACAGGCCCAAGAGAATGGAACAAAGAAGGAACATTTGCCATCGGCAGCAGCAAAGGAAGAAGAAAAACAGAACAGAAGAGGCAATGTTAGCCAGGTCAAGAAAAGGAAGAAAGGAAAGAGGCAGAAGAAGAAAGGACAGAACAGCCAAGAGCAAAATCTCTGAAGGTTGCCTGGATTTGGTTTTCCCTTACGTTGAATGTGACCTTGTGTTACTAGCCTCTCTCTTTTTTCCCAGCAGGTCCTTTTGGAAGTCCCTTTCTGAATAGTTCAGTGTAATTATCAGGTTCTTTTGAGGCAAAGGATAAGATTAATTGTGCCTATGCTGAGCCAGATTTTGTACAAAGGCTGGTGACACAGAGATCAAAAGATGGTACCTGGCCCAAAGTAGATTGTATGTTATTAAGAGACAAAAAACACAGGCAGATGAGGAACACGTAAAGTACGAATTATAAACACATGCGCAGTGCAAACTTCTTAAAGAGGGAGAAAGGCTTTTTCTTATTCACAGTTGGGAGCAGGGGGGCAGGGAGGTAGGAGAGCTTGGAAAGGTCGCTCAGATGGGTAACAGAAGTAGTCCAAGGAGACAGGCAGTGCCACGTAGGAATTTCAGGCAGAGAAGTTGGTGTGTAGGAAGAGCTGGATGCACGGAAACTACAGATAACAAATCCAGAAGCTCTCAGAGGCCCTGGCTTGTTGGAGCAAACAGTGGGAGGGTGAGTATTTGGAGCTGGGGCTGTAGCATATGCAAAAAATCCCATCATAAAAAGCTGTTGCTGTCTTGCTAAGGTGTTTTAATTTAGAAGTCCTTCTGGTGAAAACACCGTGAGGCTGTGGTGCTATGGATGGCCGGAACATGCTAGAATGGTATGCTTCCACTTAATTCTCTAGCATGGCCAAACATCCTGGCACAAAGGAGTGTTCTAGGCCAACAGGCGGTGGACACTCACACGTTTTCAGTATGGCCAGTATTATGTTCCAGACCTTCTTTGCAGCCTTTCTTTCTATTAGTATTTCAATGTGCATACCTTTTCCAGCAGAAAGTAACAATATTATTGTGGTTATTATTTTATATAGACATGGAATAACTTACCCAAGATCACATGCTAATAGGTGTAGAGCCAGGATTTTGAACCCAGATACATCAACTCCACATGTTCTATTAAAAACTATGCCACTTTATAGCCCCTTATCTGAGCAAATAATGCTCCACTAACTTGTGTTGGCTACTCAGCCTCAGCCAGTCTCTGAGTTTTTATCACACTGTCACCGATGAAGTATGAATTGTGAGCTGCTGAAGTTTCTCAAAGAATTTAGGAAGTAAAAGCACTTCATTATGACTATAATGTTTTATGTGCATCTTTATGGAAATAAAATTAGAATTTTATTTTAAACACTAACCAACATGACACTGTCAATTATAGTTTACTACCTTGCGATCCTGGCTCTTCTAAGTTTCTGTGGACATAGATGCATCACTTCTAGATCTGGCATAGAGTAGTTATCAGCCAAATATACTGTTATAAATTTCTAGTGTTCATAGTCTGTTATTGTCTTTTTTTCCTTTCTACTTGCTTGTGTGAAAACAGCTTGAAAAAGAAGACAAGAGGGGAGAGGGTTCAAGTGGTTATGAAATATCCCCAGGGCAATATTTTCAGGGCAAGTGTTGCTTTGTAAAATCTTTAAATGGCCTAATATTTTCTTAATTCTTATTTCAATTTATGTACATTCACTCAAAAGACAGACAAGGGGAAGCATGGGGTCTCAGAAACTATAAAATTAGAATATTTTCTTATATTTGAAAATCAAAACAGAGTAAAAGCCAAGTGCTAAAAATATAATGTTACACTGCACAACTTTTCCTGGGTTTCTACTTCTAAATTCTTGATTCAATTTAAGAGAAATGGGCATAAACTCTTTGTAGGATTTCCCAGTTCTGATGAGGCATCATGGAACCACCTATTGTCCCAGAACTTGGGAGGCTGAGGCAGGAGTATCCCTGCCTGCTAAAGGCCACTTACCAAGTGAGATCCTGTCTCAGGAAAACCTCAAAATCAACAAACAAGCCCCAATTCTTACAGGCAGAGTTGGCGCATACTCCACGCCCACCAAATGCCAGGAGCTGCCTCTTTCTCACTTTTTTGCCTACTAAATGTAGCTCAAAAAGTATTCACCATGCCCCACAATGGGCAGTGCTAACTCTATTAAGAATTATCACTTCAGGTGAACCAAGCTCATTTTTAACCAGAATTACACACACACACACACACACACACACACACACACACACACACCTATCCCTTATATTTTCAATTAGAATCAAAGAAAAATGAAAAACTAAAGATGAAGTAAATTAAACTTGTCCAGTGGAAGCACGAATCACTACAGCATGCTGAACTGCAATTGTATTCCTGAGTATCTCTTCCCCAGAATGGTTCCTTCACCTCTGCATTGGTGGTGTGGCTCCACAGGGTGAGCACTTTCTCAGAGTAGTGCTCATCAAAATCAACTTTGGTTGCACAGGTGTTTCCATTTAGTGAAGGCTAACATGACCAACATCATGTGAGAGCTCTGACACTTTTTCTGAAGTGAAAGGAGAACTGAGTGAGCAGATCATAGATGAAGTGGACAGGTGGGGAAGAGGTCATGTAAACAAAGAGGCATAATCTGACTTCTAGGGCTTATGTTGTAATCAGTTATTAACATACCATTCTGTCTGTGTGAAGGCAAGGAAAGAAAAGGGAGAATCAAAGTAAATCAAGATGGTGAGAAACTCTGGATTGTATCAAACTTGTGTGCTAGGAATTCAGTCACTTACAACAGACATTGGAAGGTGAGTATCACCCATCAGCCAATACCTCTCACAGGCACGCCAAACACCAAGACTTTACAGTGCTACTTGTAAGCAGTGGTGGGAATGATTTGTGATGTTCTTTAGTGGTTTTGTCTTAAAATTAGAAATTATTTGACTATACGCCGGCACCTACAACTTGCACTGTATACAACTTATTTGTATGACTGATCTTCCTAAGCCCTAACTTTCTCATCTATGAAATAGAGATAGCAGGGGATAGCAGGGATGGCCAGATAGCTCATGAGATTAAAGCAACTGTTTAGGCAGAGTGCAGGGGCTGGGGTTCTATTCCCAGGGTGCTGTGCTAGCCCTACCCACAGGGTGTGCTGAGATGAAGATTGAGGCTAGGCGTAGTGGCATTACCTGCAATCCCAGCACCTGGGAGGCTCAAAACGTGAGAATCATGAGTCCGAACTGTTTGTTTTTTTTTTCTTTTTGGTTACAAGCAGAATATATTTATTGGGAGGAAAGAAAGCTCTTGTCTGAGAGAGGGACCAGAGGGGTGGTCTCTGGGAAGCTGTTTCTTCCAGGGATTTTTAAAGAGGAAAACCATGAAGTGAGGTGGGTCCAAGGTGGTGGTGAACATGGGAACTCGCTTAGGTGGGACAAAACTAGGGTTAACCAATGTGATTACAAGCACCACTGCTCAGGTAACATTGATTAAATCGAGTGTCATGAGACCCTATAGCAAACACACACACACACACACACACACACACACACACACACACACACACGAGATAGCAATTACTCTCATAATACAACTTATGCAAGGTGACTGTAGGTTTATTTTAGAACATGAATGTCAAAGACACACAGACTAAATGATCAGGAAACACTGGTGATCAACACAGTAATCTTGTTATTGACACGCTATGCATCCTTGCACATTCCTAAGAATTCTCTGCATGTCTTTCTTGAAGAACTGAATTAATAGCTTTTTTGATGTTCATATGTTCACATCAATGACATACAACAATATCATCTTAATTCAAGAGCTACATGAGAGAAAACTATATTATCTAACTTTGTTTTCTTTGTTGATAAATATTTGCTTGTAGTATATTTAACTAATAGCACCATTACCAGTAGTGTAATTCCAGTGGCTGCTGCTATGAGAGTTCTTACTGATCTTCTTACTTTTTAAAAATTTTATTTGGTACAGTGTTTCACTACACAGCTCAGACTCATAGTGATCCTCCTGTTCTCAGCCTCCCTAGCATTGGGATTACAGGCATAGGCGGGGGCTGGACCCACACAATATGTGGAACTGGGGATTGAACCCCAGGCCTTACACTTCCTTAAGCAGGTGTTTAGTCCATTTAGCTATCTCACCAGCCCTGATCTACTTACTTTTTAAGGCCACTGGTTTCAAGTTGCGTTCTATGCAGATGGCAGTTGGAGCTCCTGATATGAAGTTGATCAAAGAAGACATCTTGAACTTACAATAGTAGTCCTAATTTGTTTATCCACTTTATCCACTTTAGTGTTTATACGCTATTTTATTTGACCAAAAATTGGGTGAAAAGCTTTGAAATTGTTGTTTTCTAGACTTTAATTTCTCCAAGCATGGCACGAGAACTACCATATTTGGTATAATTTTAATTTTTTGTAACATGATATTCTATATGACTGCTTCTAGCAAGAATGGAATTATATCAAACAAAACACAGATCCTATGTAGTCTGGCCCTTATGTTTGAACAGAAACTCTACTTTTGGTTGTCACTCCAGTACAATGCCTGGTGGGCAGCAATTTTCCTAGTGTCTTTGGCATCAGACATTTTCAAGGTACAAGGAATAAGAAGATGTATAAGAAATGGTCCTTGGTCCCGAAGAATTTAGTTGTCATTGGATGAAAATGGCCAAAAAAATCCCAGCTAGGCAAGGCAGTGACAGATTTGAAAGAAGAGCTTTTCGGAGTTAGAAGACTCACGTAGTTGTGCCTTGGGAAGCGAGAGAATTTCTTATTTCAGTGGTCATATCTGAGCTGATGGTTGAAAGATAAACCTCTGTCAGGTTTACTGGGATTCCAGGAAGAGAGAAAGTGATAAGAAAAGACATCAGCTGGCACGGGATCATGCTATTTGTGTTGGAAGGTATTTCAGAATAAACATCCCCAGGACTTAAATACAGACAGCAGTGACATGGCTCAGGAAGGAAAGGATAACAGTGAGATTTCTTATTTGAATGGCTTTGGAAATGAGATTGCTTAGGGGCCACATTTAGAGTAAGAGGATTAAAAGTAAAACTTTGGAAACAAATTCTAAAACTTAAGGTAAAGACTAGCAACAACACTGGAGGATCACATGAAGAGAATATGGCAAGGAGAAAGGAAGATGAGGACAGAAGAGTCCTAGATGTTTTCAGATGTAGTGGACAATAGTAAGAATGATAATGACTGTCATGGTCATGTATCAGGAAAACCCGGTGACTTTTGCAGAAATGATTTTCATGTTACTTGAAGGATGAAAATTGGAACAGTAGGAGCTGCCAGTGGGAATTAATGTAAGTTAAAAAAAAATGGATGTCAGGCTTTAGGTTATGATTTCAAATAACTTTGGTGATGTTATAAAGAAGGAAGTAGAGTACTATATTGGTTTTGAGAGTCAGTATAAAGTTCTATGAAAAAGTTCAGAACACAGAGGAATCTATGAGATTTTGCTGAGCACTTTCTGACTTGTGATCCATGAATGTATAGATGGGCTAAGGGGCAGGAACATGAGAAAGAGAAAAGAGCAGAAAATAAAAGGAAATGCAGGGCTGGCGAGATAGCTCAGAGGTCAAGTGCCTGTTTAAGCAAGTGCAGGGATCAGGTTCAGTCCCTGGCACCACAAGCTAGTGACCTTACCCCCAGGCACGCGGGTGTGGTGGCACACACCTGTAATCCCAGGACAGGGGAGGCTGAAAACAGGAGGATCACTGAGTCTGAGCTGCTCAGTGAGACTCTGTATCAAATACATGAAAGAAAGAGAAAGAAAGAAAGAAAGAAAAAAAAGAGGAAGGAAGGAAGGAAGAAAGAATGAAAGAAAGAAAAAACGAAAGCTAGAATAGCTGATGGAATGAGGAAATAGTAAGAGGTAATTGGCCTTCTCTAGAATGGGCCTCACTAAAGTGGATTTAAAAAATACAGTGCACATATATTTAGCTACAGAGTTTCTGGAATTTTCTCCATTTAGCTGCCTGACCTGAATAGAAAACTAAATTTAAGAAGACTTGTTAAAACGTCAGCTTGAGATTAATGATAGCTAACATTTAAAGAAGGCTTAGTCTTTGCCAGACACTTTGTTAAATAATTATATACACTGTTGCTTTTGCTTAACAATTCTATGATGGGGGATTTATTTTTGTCCCCATTTTATAAGGCTGAAATTGATACCCAGAAACATAAACAGAGCCAAAGTTATATAGGAGTGGGACTAGGAGTTGAACTCATCTACTCTATCCAGAGATTGAATTTTATTTTATTTTTTTATGAGCAGAATAGATTTACTGGGGGAAAGGAAGCTCCTGTTTGAGAGAGGGACAGAAGTGGGATCCTGAGTGGGTGGTCCATAGGAGGCTGTCTCTTCCAGGGACTTTCATAGAGGAAAACCGTGTGGTGGGGTGGGTCTAAGGTGGTGGAAAAGACATGGTAACTTGCTTAGGTGAGTATGAGGTGGGACAAAACTATGGTGAACCAATAAGATTACAAGCACCATTGCTCAGGTAAAATTGATTAAATCCAGTACCAAACAGGGAAGCAATTTATGTAGCAAGAGGGCAAGAATATCGAACAAGATCTCTTCCTGTTGGGGATTGAGTTAGTGACTCATATAGGCTCTTTTAAGGTGATTGATACCTATATCCATCCCTGATGTGCATTCCTAGGGAAGTATGTAGCTACATTTGGTTCTTCTTTTGTCTTGAGGTCTGGCCCCGAGCTGGGAGTGTCTGTCTCTTGCAGAGCTGTAAAGTCACCTTGTCTTCCATAGTGTCTCCTTGAGGGCCTGGCCCTGTCTGATTGCCTATAATATTTTATCTAATTCAGCTGCCTACAACATTCCTCTCTCTGAAGAAGTAACCCAAACTGCCGGCCCTCAATAGATACAGGGCATTTTTATCATAGGTAGATAGAATCACTTTAAATCTGGAGAAGACAAAGCCAAAGAAAATTTTTAGTTATAAAATAGCATCATAATTAATACTTGCACCTGCATTCCTTTTGGATTAAATGGCTCTTTTTCAGTATGTAAGGATCACACATCTAATGAAGCACTTCTTACTGAATATTTGTCAATATAAGCTACAGTTTGTCTGGTGACTGCAATGTCTCCATCTAATGATCTTAGTAGGAAACTCCAGATGATGCAGTGTGAAAACTGATCTCAGGTGGATGACTTCCAAATGATACAGGGAACCCTCAAATAATATAAGGGAAGAATGAAACTCGTGATCTGAAAAGTACCTGGTATGAGTTTGTGTTCTCTAAAACTAAAGAATGAATTTTAGGAACAAACAGAGGTTATGAGCAGAATAGATTTACTGGGAGGAAAGAAAGCTCCTGTCTGAGAGAGAGGGATGGAAGGGGGGTCCCTAGCAGGTGGTCCTCCCAGAGCTTGAATTCAACTATTTATCCCCAAACATTTCTGCATGAATAACACAAGTAGCCTCAACCCACTTGTCCTTACTCTCAACTTAGAGTCACGATTTGGCTCTTTGGGCTTTTGCCGCACTTAAGGAAAGCTACACTTTACTTCAAGCAGCTCATGAATATCAAAACCTTAATCATGGCTCTTTGGATAACATGAATCCATGCTTTACAAACCCACCCTAGTTACATTAAAATCAAAGTTGCAAAATAAACATTCTGAAAAAACTTGTCTGCTTCATTTAGATAACAGTACAAGCATGCAGTGAAAGATACAATGCCCAGCGTTTACCACATCCTTTTCCTTTCTGTTTTAAGCCCTGTGGCGTTATGGATGACATCACCAGGCAATTTGGGTTGAACATGTTCCACGCTGGACTCTACTAATTACCTAACTAATGACATGCACACTCCTTGCCATTGTCACACCGCTCTTCTTACAAGTGGGATTTCAAGTGACAGATTAAAGCTGTTTGCTATCAATTTTGCAAAAAACACACCTGCCAGATAGCCAAGATTTAGTTCAGAGACTGAAATTGATTAATATTCTAATTTGTTACCTGTCATTAGCGTCACACCATATTATGCCAAGTCACAAGTGATAACCTTTATACAACATATGCTCCTAAAGGAATTTGATTTTAGGGACGTGTTTTATTTGTGATGAGTGTTGCTTCTTGTGTACTAATCCCAGTACAAGTTTAAATTACACAGACGGTAAAAGTTGTGATGGATTAAAATGAAAGTATAAAACATGCGCCATTATATATTAGATATTATTAAAAAAGGCACAGCTGTATTTTTCAAACACATATTTATTGAATCATTTTAAGATTCTAAGTGTTTCACTTGATTCTTCTTATCACGCCAAAGTGAATGCCAGCTATAAGACATTTTTCACGGACATTACCCCAATCCTTCCACCTTTCTATTTTCAGTTGCTGGTCCAAAGCAAATCCTCATGGAAGAGGAAACTGATTTTCCAGTTTGAGCTAAAAATCCCTAATAAAGAGGTGTAGGGATGAGGCTTGTCAAAGAGTGAATAAAGTTATTTCGGGGAAATGAAAGAGACATTTATGTCATTTTTTTCCTATAGCTGATTGTTTTCCTACTGGTGAATAGAAAGAAAAATAATAATAATAGCTGGTTGTAGGTGAAGAAGGCTAAAAACGTGCAGGAATTTTCATAAAGATAGAAACATTTTAGTTTTTCAGTGTTAATGACATAATTAAGCATTGATGCTTTTCTCAGTGTTTAGTGTTCAATATTTATCCTTTAATAAAGTACTTTAATTTGTCAGCATGCTAAATTCTCAAAGCCTAAAAGGGATGCTTCAGAATAAAAGCCAAATTGATATTCATTCATTCAGTCACTCATTTATGAAGTATATGCCAAGGGCCTCTTATGTATCAGGTATAAAAGAACCATATCAATGCTCTCACAGAACTTACATTGTTTTTGAGGGGGTCAGAGAAATTTAACAGCAAGTAATAAAACACCCGATAGTGCAGATGGTGTTCAGTAACATGGGTAGGAACATAGCAAGGGGGAGGAACAGGAAATACTGCCAAAGATGGGGTAAGATGAAAGCATTCAAATTTTAAATAGTGGAGTTGAGGATGTCCTAGGTAAGCAGCCAGTGAGTGAGCTATGCTGCTGCGGGGAAGCACTCTAGCCCAGCGGCATCAGCTTTGCCAGGTATCTTCCTCTGTTTACTTATCCACAGAAAAAGATGTTGAAGACTTGGTGGGAAATGCATTTGATCTGGTATTATTCATGACTTTCTTCGCATTCATGTAACATAGTTCTTTTAATGCAAATGCGTCGATAAGATATTCTTCTAGTGAGAATTTGTGCCAATGAGCTATACATTTGGTTTCTCCTTGGTAAGTATAACTTCAAAGATGTATCAGAAGTACTTAGAGTTTGGGTATCAGGCTATCAGTTCAGCAGTAGAGCAAAGAGAGGAGCTGAAATTCCGCCCCGTGACTATGGGGCCACCTCTCTCTCTAATCTGCTCTGGGTGGTCCTTTGGACAATAATTACTGACAACTATGCGATGAAAGTGTCTAAGATTAACCCAAATTTGTTAAAGTGAATGGATGAGTTTATAAGTTTCTAATTACTGAGGCATAAGAAGTTCATTCCTCATATTTTTCATTTAGTTTTTGAGTGTTCTTGCAGCATGATTCTCTATAAATTTTAAAAATCTCTCCTCTTTCTACTGCAACAGCTGGCGCTGTCTTCTGTCTTCACCCCTCTGGGAGCTATGTCCTTAGAACAATCCACAAGGCTGCATAGGATGCAGCTTCTATATTCTGCTGTCTACCTCGCTCCCTCTACTTACGCACATTGGGCTGCTTGATATTTCTGGCAGATTTTTGCCGAAGGGCTTTGTCAAATTTTATCATCGCTCCCTCCTTCTTATTCAGGATTTCTATGAAGAAAATAGTGCCAATAACTCCCAAGATAGCACTCCTTTAAATTTACCCATTCTGTACTTCATTTACTTTATTCATTCTATATCTTCTTTTTTTTATATCTTCTTTATTGACATGATGTACTATGTGTATTTGTCTCTTTATTACTCCTTCCTACCTATGTGAATATAAGCTGAAAACTTTTCTTCCAGGGCTTGAAAAAATGATATAATGTGTTCAAATTTGACAAAAAGACAAGCTTGTCTAAGATTAAAATGAAATATTATTAGTATTTTGGTAAATCAGAGTAGGAATCTATAAGTTTTGCACCTATAGAAACATCCATTTGAGAAACTATCATAGATGAAAACATCTTCATGAGAGCTAAGAGAATGGTAGGAAAGTTGATAGCTCCTCTTCCAGCTGTAGCACAGGGAGACAAGAGACACTGAAGCAGATAGGAAGGACAGTTACATCATCCTTTCCCAGTCCCAGTCTCCACAGTGTGGAAGGAGGAACTGTTTTCCTGAGGGAAAGAGCGTTCAGGACTTGGACTTGAAATCCATTACTGTGAGGCCCAGCACTTGGCAGCCTTTGGAGACCCTGTCTTCTAGATCAGTACCCATAGACAGAGGCTTTTTAACCTCCCTTAACACCAGGAGGAACTTTATAGCTTCAACCTTAAGATCTGCATGGCAGACTCAATCTCTGATATGAACTACTTCCTGGTGGATGCTGTTGGCTCTGAGATGGGGCATCCTTCCACATTCTGTGGCAGAGTCACAGAGTCATACTGACAGTGGACTAAGGCTTCTGGGACTAACACATTAGCCACAGCTGTTCTGTGCTTCTGGCAAGGACAGCTGAGTTGTCCCCTGAGCATGCCCCTGTACCTTGATGGCACTTGCCCTGGGCGTCTAGCATACCCCAGCACCATTCTTGCCTCACTGAGCCCTAGGCTTCTGTAACACTGAGGTAGCTACAAGTAGCCCAGGCTTTGTTACACCCTAGCACTGGACTTGGCCCAGAACTTTGCCAGACAAAATAGTCTTTAAAGGTTAAAATAAGTATCTTTTACTTTAAACATATAGATATAGATGATTTATAAGCACAAGGATCAGAACAACTGGGGAAAGATGACCTAAATTCTATGAACTAATAAACCTCAAACTCTTAAAAAATGTGAATAGGCATGAATACCTCTGAACTCATTTTATGAGGCCAGTATTACCCTGATACCAAAACCAAACAAAGACCTAGAAAACAGAACACTACAGGAAAAATATCCCTGATGAACATAGACACAAAATTCTTTAGCACAGTATTAACAAGCCAAGTTCAGTAGCTACTGTGTATTAGATCTGGAGTGTGCCCAAGGGCCACTGTGTTCAGAGAGGGCTTTTGGAAGGCAAGTGGATCATGGGTATGCTATTAGAAATGTAGCTAGACGGGCTGTTCAGAGGCAAGGCCCGATAGGTAGAGGTGCGGTCCTGCGGACATGACCTGGAAGGATGTCTTCCTTCTCATTTCCTGCTTTCTCTCTCCACTTCCTGTCTCTGTGATGTGGTAGCTTTCTTCTGCTGGGCTCTTCTACCATGCTCCTTTTCCTTTGTACCTGGATGCCTACACAGGAACTCAGACTTCTGAAACTATGAATCTGTGTAAACCTTTCTTCCTCTAAATTATGGGCGTCTGGCATCGTATCTTAGCACTGAGAATAGAAGATTGAAAAATGAGGTTGTTGCTATGACTACCTGACCATGTGGTTCAGCAACCTTGGGAATGGGCTTATGGGGAAAGTTTGGAAAGAGGTGGAGAGATTGGGCAGAGAAGCCCTAGAATGCTGTCAGGTGAGCTTGCTGGGTGATACTGGTCAGAGTTCAGAAGGCCCAAATGCTGATAGAGATGTAACTAGTAAAAGCCAGACTCAAGAGGCTTGGGTTGTGGCCAAAGACTCCTTCGGTAGTTGGACATGAGATCATGTGTATTGCACTCTTGGTAGAAAATGGATCTGCATTTTGCTCACGTCCTGAAATTTTGTGGGAGGCTGTGATTTCGGATAGTAAACTAGTTAATCTGGAGAAATTTCAAAGCAGCCCAATATTCAGGCTGTGGTATGAGATTTGCAAGTGGCTTTTAGACAGGCTTACAGTGAAAAACAGGAACAATAAGCCCAGTTGAAAAGGTTTTGGGCAAAAGAAAGCCAAAGAGAAGGTATGTAAGGTAGTAGCATTGTGAAAAACTTTTTCCTTATGATAAAATGGGATTAGTTTAAGGGGTACAAGGACAAGTCAACATACGTAAAATAATAAATGTGATATATCACATGAACAATGTGAAGATAAAATGATATGACTTTTTCAGTAGATGGAAGAAAAGCACTTTACAGAATTGGACATCCTTTCAGGCTAAACAAGTGTTTGCAAGTTAGGTGTAGAAAGAAAATACCTTGACACAATAAAGGCTCATATGACAAGCACACAGCCAACATCATTCTCAACAGGGCTCTGGGATCTAGATCATTCCTCTGGGATCTAGAAAGAAAGGATGACTATTTTGGTACTTGCATTCCCTATTGTACTGGGAATCCTACAATAGTGTTATAAGGAAAAGAAAAGCCATTGGCAATGGAAGGGAAGAAACAAAATATTTCTCTGCCTGTACATGGTATGATCATAGGTAGGGCCCTAAATACTCCAACAATAAAACTGATAAATAATGTTGGCAAAGAAACATGACACAAATCAGTATACAAAAAATACATAATGTTTCTATATGCCATGTGAAAAAGGAAACCAAGAAGTCGAATTCCTTTGCAACATCTCCAAAATAAAATACTTCAGAATGAATTTAATCAAGGAAGTGAAAGCTCTATGTTGAAATCAAGGAAATGTAAGTTAAAACAGCAATGAGATATCACAAATTACCAAAAAGACAACAAGTGCTAGTGAGGATGTGGAGAAAAGAGAGCCCTTACAAGTTATTGGTCAGAGTGTAAATTAGTGCAGTCGCTATGAAAAACAAGATGGATGTTCTCCAAAAAATGGAAAAGATAACTTTCATATGGTCCAGAAACCCTACTCTTGAACGCATAGCCAAGGTATAAAACTCAGTGTATTGAAGACATACGTTATCACTCCTGTGTTTGTGGCATTATTCACAATGCTCGAGGCATGGAAACAACCTGAGTTTCCATCAAAGATCAATGGATAAAAATATGTGATATACATATGTAACAAATATTCATTCAGCAAGAGAGGATATTCTTCCATTTGCAACAAAATGGATGGAATTAGAGGAGATTACATGAAGTGAAATAAATCAGGGAAAAGGTTAAATATTGCATAACTGAATTCCTACATGGAATCTAAAATAGTTGGTTCCACAGAGTGGAGCTATCAGAGCCTGGGGACCCTACGGGGGAAGGAGAGTCAGGCCAGTGTTGGTCACTGGGTACTAAGTTATAGTAAGAAAGGAGCAATAAGTTGAGCTGTACTATTGCACAGTAGGGTGACTGTAGAATGCTATAGAACATTAATGTATTTTATATTTCAAAGAGCAAGAAGAAAAGATTTCGAGGTTTGACCACCAAGAAATGACAAATGTTTGACAGGATAGATAGGTTTAACCTGATGTTACATAACGTAATATACACATCTCATGTCATTACATAGTACCCCATTAATCTGTTTTTCATGTATCAGTTAAAAATAAATTTAATCAAATGAGAAGAAAGTTGATCTCATAGGAGATGGGCATAAAATAGGGCTGTCTGTGGTTGGAGATGCTGAGGAGCAGGGTGGGGAAGGATGCAAGACTTCAGCTAGAGTTAAGTGCAAGAGCTATGAGGCAACATGGTAACTATGATTAATATCATATTATAGCCTTAAAGTGTTGAGAGTGAATATAAAGTAATTTTAGCACACAAATAACTGTAGAAGATATTGCATGTTAATTAGCCACATTTTGTCAATCCAACATGTATATCAGCACCTCATGCTATACACAGTAAATACAGTTTTATCTGTCAATAAAAGCATACCTAAGAATTAAATGCCAATGTTTGGACTTAGCATATACTTATAAAGTAAAATTAAGTACAAATATTGTATTTCAAATATTGTACTTCAAATATTGTATTTCAAATCAAAATTTGGCAAAAGATTTTAAAATACTGAGAAATAAAGAAAGCCAAACTTGGAATACCAGGAAAACAAATATTAGCTATATTTGAATTTTTTTTTTAACCATGGAATGGTTTCATAAATGAAAATCTTGAGAGAAACAGACACAAAAACAAATAAACTAGATTGCCACACAAGCCAATGAGAATATTCTATTTCCAAGATGTGATCATTGGAATGTTTCCAGAAAGTACTGCAATTAAGGAACGCTGAGTCCTGCCTTTTCTCCCACTGAATAAAGAACTTTTAACATTATATTTTACTCAAAACACAATATAGGATACTCACATGGAATTTTATGCAACTCATTCATAAACTTTTCCTTCAGCTTAGAGAAGGCATCTTCTTTTCCTTCTCCAGGACTGGCCGGCTCGGTGGCATTATGTGACAGCACAGGTGCAGCAGTGGTGACTGGTGGGGCTGCCAGGGCCTCATGATGGCTCTCGCTCACCATCTTAGGGTCAGGGGAAACTGTGAGGGCAGGAAAGGAAGAGAAGAAAGTACAGTTCAGAATGGCTTACCTGATCCAATATCAAAGGTATATCAGAGATAAAAGGGCAGCCGCGACTGCACCTGTTCCCTGGGTAAATAGTCTGTCATTAGCATATTACTTTATATTGGTTCATGAAATATTAATCAGACCTCAGAGAGTGGAGAGTTCTTTCCTAGAAGGTAAACCCATATATAATGACTGAACCTCTCCCAATGATGTTGTGTAAGCTGTCATATCTATTTGTTATTTATACAGTCCATTATTTTCTTGCTATGCAGATTTAATTTCTAACTCATATCTCATTGAGGTGAATATGAAACAATTAGTGACAGTATATAGACGCCATACTCTTCAATGTTTTGTGTTCTCTAAAAAAATCCCAATATAGTTGTTTTGGAAATGTTGATAAACGCTGGCATACATTCAAAGTCTGAGGGACTTTTAACGAAGCTATAAATAATACCATAAAGCACTGATAGTGTACTACAATATTTTATACAAAACTTGATTCTTGAGTCTCATTTATTATTGGTAAGTTTTCCTGCCTATTTTTTTGATGTGTACTATAAACAGTGATCTTATCAATAATGCATTTGTCTTGCTGAGTGACTTTTTAGGTCACAGAAAATGGGGTAAATTGACTGCTTATTTCAATATACTGATAATCGAACATGATTTGTCTTTTTAATTATTTTCACTTACTTCAACTGATTGTTATTGAATAAATTTGTTAAATTAATTTAGTTAATTATTTCAAATGTGTGTTTGCTTCAAAATACTAAAAAAGTAAGATACTGGATGAAAACAGCTTGGCTTTGCATCCCCAAAATACCAGCTCTAGTCCTTTTCACTAGCTAAATGAATTTTGACAAGGTGTTTCACCTCTGAATCTACTCATTTTCTGAAGTATAAAGAACTCAGACCTGCTTTTTCTAAATTAATTTTAGTATACCTTGTGCAAAGTGATAGGTCAATGTTAAGAAAGCATTCTAAGAGCCGGGCATGGTGGCGCACACCTGTAGTCCCAGCATTCAGGAGGCTGAGGCAAGAGGATCGGTGCAAGTTCCAGACCAGCCTGGGCTACAAAAGTGAGCTCAAGGCCAGCCTGAATTGCATAGCGAGACCCTGTCTCAAAAAGCCAAAAAAAAAAAAGAGAAAGCATACTAAAGGAATAAAGTGAATTTATATTTGGAGTCCAAAATTATTTTGGATTTTATAGTACATTGTATGATTTAGGGCATCTACCTGTGTTGATGAGACAGTAGACATGATTTGGGGCAGAAATAGAGAAAATAAACAGACCTGACTGGGAATAGTGGGGAACAGTGGGGAATTCATAGGCGGGAAAAGACATCTAGGTTTGTAATTGAGTGAGGATAACCCGCGCGCACACACACACACACACACACACACACACACACACACACACGCATACACACACACATGCACACACGAACACACACACACACACACACACAGAAATGCAAGGTAGAACTTCACTGAGATTCTATCTTGCTCTAGAAAATTTGGCTATCCTCAAGAAATAAAATAATATCCAATGTTGGCAAGGCTGTGGGGTGAGGGTAGAAATCCTACTACATTCTGGGTGAGAATGTAAACCATCACAAAAATCAGAATGAGTAGTCCTCAGAAAACTGGAAAGAAATTCTAGAAATTCCACTTAACCCAGTTATTCCCCTTCTAGGCATATTCTTGAAAGAGTTCATTATATCATGTTACAGTGATACATGTATTTCCATGTTTATAGCACCACAATTCATAATAGCTAAATCTGGGAAGCAGATCAGCTGTCCATTAACAGCCGAATAGATAAAAAAGTTGTATTTATACACAATGGGGTATGACTCTATCATAAAGAAGGATAAACGTGTCATTTGGAGGAAAACAGATATACCTTGAGATGATAATGTTAAGCAAAATAAATCAGACACCAATATTAAACATTGCATGGCTCATGTTATATGGTAAACCCAAAGTATAAAGAAGGACCAAAATAAAAGACAGATATTAGGAAGGATAGGGATCTTTAGCAAAAACAAAGGAGACCAAGAGACAGAGGAGGGCAGGAAGAAGGGAAGAGGAAGGGTCTAGAAAGTTGAGATATGTGATGTACATGTATGTAACAATTCTCTGCAAGGAACATAGTTATTATGTCCTTTAGAATCGAAACTTTCTGCTACATATGCATACTTATACATTTAGCAAAAGATTAACTGAAAGTAAAACAATTTTACATGAATGGGGTTATTAAAATCTTAAAATCTAGAGATCTTGGACTTCCTGGAGGGTGGTCTTTCTTTCTTTCTTTCTTTCTTTCTTTCTTTCTTTCTTTCTTTCTTTCTTTCTTTCTTTCTTTCTTTCTTCCTTTCTTTTTCTTTCTTTTTTCTCTCTCTGTCTCTCCTTCTCTCTCTCTCTCTCTCTCTCTCTCTCTCTCTCTCTCTGTTTTGAGACAGGATCTCACTATGTAGTTCTGGCTGTTCCTAAACTCATTGTGTAGCCAGGCTGGCCTCGAGTGTGAAGCCATCCTCCTGCTTTGGCACTGTGAGTGCTGGGCTGAAAGACATGTGGCACAATAGCTGGAAGGTGACCATGTCTGAGGCTAACATATATGCATAGGGGTAAACATTTCTATCACTAACTGATCAGTTTTCTTTCTACACCTTTTACATTCCTCTGATAGTAGATTCATAAAAATATGGTTTCAGGCTGTCTTTACAGTTTCTTCATTTGAAAAATGAACATATTCCGGCAAAATACTTCAGTTTTTATGTGAATTTGAAATGAGATAATTCATATATAGAACCTAGCACAGCAGCTGGTGTTCTATAGATTGAATGATGGCTCCATCCATCCATCCATCCATCCTTCTGTCTGTTTGTCCATCTGTCCATCCTATCTAACAGCACTAGGCAGCCCAGAATTTTCCCCAAATGTGGACATGAAGCTTTTCCATAATTCTATTTAGTTTAGGAAGCTCTCTCCCTGCAAACATTTGTAGTCTTGTTTGCATTGTTCGCATGATTTAGATGAAATTATGGTCAAAGAGTCAAATTGTTCCTCTGCTCTGAGGATCACTATTTATGCCATGTTTTAGTACGTACCTTGCAGGATAGCTAGGGGTATCTGAACAATTCCTGTGGTCTACTGCTGGGGGTATAGGAAGTGACTGGGGGTAAATTAAAAAAACTTGACAGAATACTGCTGCCATTAAATGAAAAGCATATCATCTGTTTTCCTGCTCAATTTTACTGCAGCTAAAGAAGTGGGGTGCTGCTGCTCATCACTGATATCAGTTGTTTTCCTTAAGCAGCAGCCGTTAAGTACTTTTTTATTACTCTTGTTATCGAATATAAATTTTTATATATAACTGGAAGGATATACAACCATAGGAACAGTGAGACTTTTGTTAAGTACAGTGAATTTACAAAATACACTTGCAATTTATTCAGGTCTTTTTTATAAGGAGAAAACCTTTCTTTTTTTTAAATTAACTTTAATGAAAAGAAATAGCAATGAGACAATTTCCCAACAGGTTAGTAGGACAGCTACAATAATTAATTGTTGCATATTGTTGTCTTCATAGTAATTGTTTGGAGTACAAAATGCAGATTTGATATCTTGTATAGACATTATTAGTACAAATATTTCTTCTCATTAAGCTAAGAGAAAGTAGCTGTATATATAGTCCAACTGTCCATAAGAGTAGTGGGTTTTCAGCACAACTGGCAATATCAAAAGCTGTTGCTTTGAGTCTTTTACAGCTCAGCATATTAATATGGTTTTACTTTTCATACCTCATGGTTAGACTTTTCTGCTGGATGGTTAAGACCGAGGTAAAGCAACACCTTATATAACAAAAAATATAACTTTTGTATCTGACAAGGTCAGTCAAATCTCATCAGGAAAAATGCTTCTATAATGAACAAATACAATTATCAAAGCATCCTTGGAAGCTACTCAACAAAACTGTAAAAGCTGTAAACTTTTAAGTCTTCTCAGCTAGTATTATCCCTACCAATTATGATGTTTTTAAAAAGTCAAGACAAAATTATAATAAACACATACAAAGCTCTTTTTATTTAGTGCAAACCACTAAATAAAATTTATTAAGAAGGTAAAAATTTTGAAGCGCAAAGAAAATGAAAAACAAGGGTATTTTCAAAGGTCATAGAATATAAATTTCCTTTTGTGAATGGGAAACTGAACTGGTTATTCACTTCTGGTGAGAACGCTAAGGCATAGCGAGGCTGTGCAATAGGTTTAAAGTGGGGGGCCGGCAAGATAGCCTTGCAGACTGAAGTGCCTGCTTAGGCAAGCTTAGGCAGCACAGGGACTGTGGTTTAATCCCTGGTGGCACATACTGTGCCAGCCCTACCCTCAGTGTGGGTTGAGCTGGCCACAGAGTCCCAGCAGAGTGGTACAGGCCTGTAATCCCAGTGCTGGGGAGGTTGAAAACAGGAGGATCATTAGGAGTCTGAGCTGTGTAATGAGATTCTGTACCAAACAAATACATTAAAAAAAAAAATAAAAAAATTAAGTCATGTAGCAGCGGTTAGTGGAATTAAGATTTAAATCAAGGCGTTTTAGCTACTATAGTACTAAAGGACCTACACATAATGAAGCAAGAGTGTGTTATGTATTGGGGAAAGAACCGTAAATACGACACCTAGTAAGAGGAATATCTTACAGTGTCATCCATTATACCCACTCTTTCTGCTTGCATGTTACAGACTGAATAAGTTTCATGTAAAAGCTCACATGCCTGTAATCCCAGCTCTGGGGAGGCTGAGACAGGAGGATCAGTAGAAGTCTGAGCTGTGTACTGAGACCCTGTATGCTAAAAAAGAGAAGCACTTGGCATTACAATATGTGCAAAATCTGTCATATTCTATTCTACTCTTCTTTTCTACCAAAAATCCTAGTTTTATCCCAAAATTGTACACTTTAGTTTCACAATCCACTAACGATGTGAGGCTTGAAATTGGAAAAATTACTTCAAAAAGAGATTGTTAGGATATAACAGCATTAAGTGGGACTAATATTAGCTAAACCTATAATTTATTAGTAATCTACTATGTGTGAAAATATTATCACCAATAGCATAATATTTAAAATTCCCAATAGAACCCCAAAGACTAATTTAATCTTATTTTGCAGAAGAAAACAAAAAGTAGCTCTCTTAGTTAAGTGGTTTATCCCATGCAAATTTTTTCTGATCCAAGGCTCCTGCTGTAAGTCTACCATAATACCATATAAATACTACTAAAAAATGAAATTTGCATCGATGAAGTATTTATGATTTCCTTGTGAAGCTATTTACCAGTAAATAGCAAACACAAGCAGTCTTACTAACAGCAGACATGTGATTTGCCTTTGGACATACAATCACTTAGTGTGTTAAAGTGGAATTCAGTATCCTGGAATACACTAAAACAAGTTGTTAGATAGGAAAATAGTTTTTCTTCTAAGCAAAGTTCAGCACAAAGGAATTTTTAAGAAAGATATATAAACCTCTCTTCGTCTTGATGAAAACTAAAAAATAAGTATATAATTTCAAAAATTATGAAAAAACTGAAAATCAAACACAATGCACCATGTAGTCAATTAAAATGTGGCAAATTATGGGTAATGAAAGTGGAGGAAGCAGGTATTTGGACAATGAAGTAGACTAAAAATACTTTGCAGATATCAAAGTATCAGAAAATATTGAAATGTTTGGAAGGGCTCCTTAATATTCTAGGAATTGTTGATGGAAGATTGTAGAGGATGTAGAGATAATTTAATATAAACATGTTAAAAGTAACTTTATCATATTAATGGTATCAGAAATTACCTAACAAGAGTACTTCTGATTATGATAACATATAAAATAGTGCTATTAAAATTATCTTCAATGTAAATATCTACAAACTTTGACATAAATGTTCATATTAGATTAACAATGCAAATTGAGACATAATATAAAGTGTTCAGTTTCTCTAAATGAAACTTTTATAGAAAGAAATCTATGAAGACATATTGCAAAATGGTAAGCTTCTGTTAGAATATTTGCTTTTCTCTCCGTGTATTGTAAACTTGAATGATTTTTAAATTAACAATAAAAAACCTTTAACATTGTTTTCCATTTAAGAAAACTGGATTTTGAAAATAAATTTAATTTCCTAATGCTAGATGAAAATATTTTAAAACATAATTAAGAAGATAAATCTCCAGAATGTACAATGCAGCCAGGTATTTAACAAATATACAACATGGCTATTGTTTAAAATTCCATATTGACAATCATTCGAGCATTACAAAGACTTTTTTATACCACTACTTTTGTGGTATAAAAATGAAGAAAATTGGGATTTTGTTACCATGGCAACTTCCCTCAGTTCTCTTATGTTTATTTTCCTTAGTAAGACCTTAATTATGTCTATCTCTAAGTCTACAAATTGATATAGATTTCTCAGATAATATCCTGAAATAATCTTTCATGGTACATAAAGGCAATTATTTGTAGAGAAAGTATTACTTCCATCTCTGTATACTCTATTTTGTAATAACATGCAAAATTAAAAAGCAAATGGAAGGTGAAAAAATATTGAAAAAAACATATAACTAAAACAGAAAGTGTTACAATACAAACTGGAAGCTTAAAAATTCCAAGCCGCATACATATAACTACTGGAACAGTTATTAAACACAGTCTGGGAGCCATTATGGAATATACAGTTAGACTGTGTTGGTTGGTGGAGCAGAGGATATAGCGATTTTATTTCCTCAAAGCATCCTTCGTGCTATCAGAGTGTGAGTGGAAACCGTACGGGGACGACAAGTACATGCCTGAATCGAACAAACACGCTCAGGCTCGGGAATGAGGCCTTTAGCACAGCCAGGGGTGCCTCCAAAAGAACTGAGCCTGGCCAAGAGCCATGGCCTCGCCATAGGCTCCAGGCGCTTCTCCAGGGACATCCCTTATCCAAAGTCTGGTGATGCTGGCAGGAAGGCCCACTCCTTGCCTCCCTTTGGCACCACTCTGAAGGGTCACATGGATGAGCTGAAGTCCCTAGTCATCTTACTTTGGGAAGCCTGCTTCTTTCTGACCCTGACATGGAAAACAGGCCTTAGAAAACAATCTCAGACTCTGAACAAATTCCTGGGGCAATCTGACCTGCAACCTCCATTCTGAAAGGACTTTAGAAAAACAAAAAAGACTACTGTCAACACTTTCATTTCAATTCTTTGCAGGCCAGAGGATCCTTAGGCAGTAAGCGAAGCCTAGCAGTGTATCAAAATTTTGCACAAGTTTGCAGATGTTTGAATGTCAGGCTCTAAGTATATCTGCTCTCCAGTTCAAACAGAGGAATTCTCTTGAGGGAAGCAAGAGGGAAGCACAAGACTGCACAGCCCTGTCAAGGCTGAGGAGGGCTTGCTTCTGAGGGCAGTGCCAGTAAAGGGCTACAGATGAAAGGTTGCTTTCTAGACCTTGGAGCAACTGGAAGCACAGCAGGTAGCCTAGCCTAACACACACATGCACCTGGGCTCCTCTACTTTTATTCAAAATAGTTCCAGGGAGTACCAGATTTTACCCATTTATGAAACCATGCAAAACTCCTCAGAGCTACAAGGGGAATGTGGCCTTAGAGTATATTTTCAGGAAGTGTTTTGCACAAGCACTTTTGCAGACAGAATGTCGGTGGACTTCTTTGGCATTACTTTGCAAATCAATATCCTCAGACCACACTAATCTTATGCTACAAACACTGAAGAGGTGCGGAAATTGCTGTGGTGAAATTGTCTTTGGAAGCACGGGATGGCAGGAATACTGCATGTGTTCCAGCTGCATTCGTAAGAATCTCCTTTAAACCACACTACTTCTGTGGGAGGGTCTGGGTGCTCTGATTCCTCCTTCCAGATTTGTCTCTCTGAAGCCTCTTATAGGCATGTCTAATCTCAGATGTTCTCTCTCTCTCTCTGTCTCTCTCTCTGTCCTCTCTGTGTCTGTCTCTCTGTCTATGCCTGTCTCTCTCTGTCTCGTTCTCTGCCTATCTCTGTCTCTCTCTGTCTCTGTCAGTCTCTCTCTCTGCCTCTCTGTCTCTGTCTCTCTCTCTTTCTGTCTCTCTCTCTGTCTCTCTTTATGGGCTTAATGGTAGAGCCATACTCATTTTTAGTTTGGTCTCCCTTATTGCATACTGGCCACTTCATCTGCATGTTTGTTGTGAGTGTCTGCTGAGCGGTGAGCTTTGGGTGGAGTGAGAGGAAAGAAAGTCACCATTTCACACCATCAAGACAGCTCATGAGTTTTCACTAGCTGCTTCTTTCATTATGAAAGCTCTGATACTTTCTACTATGGAATTTCCTGACAGAAACTGAATTACCAGTCCTAGTATTTTGACAGTTTTACTACTATGGCTAATTTCCAGAAAGCATGCAGAAAATCATCAACAAGAAGTAGCAAATAGGAGCCAGAGTAAGGGAACTTTGGTTTAAAAGAGATATGTGTGTGTGTGTGTGTGTGTGTGTGTGTGTGTGAGAGAGAGAGAGAGAGAGAGAGAGAGAGAGAGAGAGAGACAGAGACAGAGAGACAGAGACAGAGAGACGAGAGAGCACTCGGACCCAGACTCTGTGTCTCCGTGACCCACCCAGAAATGCCACAAGTCTGTGTTCTTTATCTCTTTGGTGCCTCTCAAGCTCAGCAAGTGCACAACCCAGCCCAGCTATCACAGTAAATTTCAGAAGAATTAGGTAATTAGGTAAGATAAAAATGAGTCCACAGACCAATTGAAAACTCCACACATTGCTGCATTAGTTTCCCTCTCAGATCAATATTATAGAGAATCAGAGAATAGGAAAAAACAAACAAATTGTAACTAAATTAAAACCTAGACACTAAATTATTTTAGCAATGATACAAAAAATATCAAAAGTCTTTTATAAATTTGAAAATTTCCTGCCTACAATAAAGGCTCAAACCTTGAAAATATGGGATCTTAGCGCTATTTATAAAAGGATATTACAATTTGATGTTTTTGTTAATAATCCATTTCTCATATTTCTATTTATGTAATAATAAAATATTTGATCACTGCAGTTTCAAAAACCATATTTATCTCTTAAATGGAATTCAGTAATGGAGAGCATTTAGGGCTTTAAAGGGGCTCCCAACACTTTTAGTAAAAATGGCAGAGTCATGGTCGAGGTAGATCAGAATAGCTTTTCAAATGTATTAAAAAGACTTCCAGTATTCTTTATAGTGTCTTAAAAATGGCATAGGAAGGTTTAAATTTTTTATTTCTTCCTTTTATGTGAAAGGTAGACATGAAAACCTAGAGATGGAATTGAAATCTTCCATGGATAGATTTTATATAGCTTTTAGTGAATACACTCATTGTGCAAAATATTAATTGAAATTATCTCTCTTTAACTTTTGCATAGTAAGATGAAATTAGATGTTTTGGCAGCTATTGAAGGAGGCGGCTTAGTAGGAACAAGCCAATTGGCTCTCAAAATGTTTTCTGTAGAAGCTGCAGATAAGTAATTTGGCATTTTCATTCTCCATGGCTTTGCTGAAACTCAGCTCTGAACTCTTGCTGTTTCTGAGCGGCAGGTACTTGAGAGAAATCTAAGCTTGCAACTCAAAGGCCTCTTTTATCAAACTGTGTTCAAACTGTCATTGTTTTGTCACACAGTGAAGCAAAGCTTTAAAATTGATCTCTGTACACTTCAGTAGGATGGTAAATACAATGATGGAAAATGCTGCAGTGTTCCAGTTAGACATTGTATATTGATATACAAAGATAGCTAATATGCATTGAGCCCTGATAGCTAGTCATTGTTGTAAGTACTTGCAATATATACTCATTTAATATTCACAAAATAAACATCACAAATGAGGGATTATTGTCACTTCTCTAGTATATAGGAGAAAACATGCCAAAAATTCCAATCAGTATGCTTCAGAATACGTGGGGTTCTTTCTCATTAATAAATAAATACAAAAATGTTAATGAGGTGAATAAACTGTGTTCTTACAGTAGGTTCCACATGATGCTAGATGCTTTGAATAACTCTTAAGTAGTTCATTCAGGGACTGAATACATAGAGATCTAGCCATGCATGTGGATGATTAAAACTCAACATGATCTGTGCTACAGTCCACATGGTTTTAGGAGTCTGTACTGAGAAGGCATAGCACACGGGAGATCATTCCAAGCCCGAGAGAAACATTGAGTATAACAGTGAAGACTGCTTACATGACAAATATGTCAGAAATGAAGCATAACAAGCGATGGGTTGGTTTGCTCCTTCTCAAATTCTACCTTCTATTGTGAGGCAATGAATTAACCTGTAATTATAAGATGTAAATTAAGTGTTTAGAATCTGCAAAATAATAGTAAACAAACACGTGCATCAGATGCTTCCCTAGCAGCGATTTCTTCCTTACAGTTTGTGATAAACACTTATCTTCCAGACAGCTACTGCCCGGGGAAGAAAGATTGCCTCATTCCTCATCTCATGTGCAAATCTGGTTAGACTATGTATTAATTGTGGTAATCTGATTATTTTTTGTTGAGGCAAGGGCATATAATCTATTTTGCCTCTGTTGTGATATAAAAGAAGTCTGTTGCATGATTTGGGGAGTGTTTCTTTAACCTTAGAAATGATACACAGGAGAATCAGAGCCTCCTCTGCTGAGGAGCATTTGCTTCCAAGTGGCTCCTGGGTGCAACCATGCCATGGCCAAGAGAAAATCTAGTGAAAAAGGAGGCTCACATTGTACGGATGCTAGTGTTGGAAAGTGAGAATTCATGATGATATTGAGCTCCTGTACTAAACAACCTCCAATAATCTTATCTTGAGACTTGTATTTGGAGAGAAGATATTTTCCCAACCTATTTGATAGGATATTTGCTGTTGCTTGAAGCAGAAAGGAAGCAAATATAAATACTCTAGAGTCTGATTTGCATGATGACCAAACCAACACAATCTTTCTGTAGGCTTGTTTTCTGCTATGCCTTGCTACCTTGGCTTCTTGCTAAAGCCTTCTACCAGTATGTGTTTCTGACTCCCAGCTTTTAATTTTCAGTAGCCTATTCTCTATTTAGAGTTGATTTAGAGTTGAGTAATTTCTTATCTAGATTCTGTAAATTGCGAAGCTCAGTGTTATGCCTCCTATGGCTCTAAATCAATGTGAACTGAGTTGGTCTGAAATATAAGGACTGGTTCTGTGACCTGTTTCCTGTAACTTAAAGTGAATTGAAAGTCTTTGGTAAAGTTTAGCTTTGAAAACTATATTTAGCCGGGCGTGGTGGCTCACGCCTGTAATCCCAACACTTGGGAGGATGAGGCAGGAGGATCGGTGCGAGTTCGAGACCAGCGCGGGCTACAAAAGTGAGCTCAAGGCCAGCCTGAACTGCATAGCGACACCCTGTCTCAAAAAGACAAAAAAAAAAAAAAAAAAAAAAAAAAAAAAAAAAAAAAAAAAAAAAAAAAAAAAAAAAAAAAAAAAAAAAAAAAAAGAAAACTATATTTAAATGGAATGTTTTACCCTTTTATAAGTTAATCATTATTAGTCCCTGAGTAAGGGAACAGTGCACCTGCACCTTTACTCACTAGAAACTCCTGATCTGAATCACTTGATAATCAGACAGATGAATGTGAAGCTGAGATCTTCAAAGACAGAGTACACAAAGAAAGTAGTTTGGGGTTCAAACAGTGAGCTGTGAATGGCAACTCACCGTGTCAGAGGCAGGCATGTGGCTATACTGGCAGAACAATATGTGGAGCCTAACTACCACCTCCTTTCAAATCTAGTAATTCCAGATGCTATAGTTTCATTGGCATGGAGTTATCCTACAGGTATCACTACTTTGCTGTAAAACAACAGATATAGAGAAGATTGTTCCTATTTGTAAGTCAAGGCCATCACTGAACAGAACCTGAAGGTTGTTTCATTGATCTAGTTACAAGCCATGATGTATTATTGGGAGAAAATATGTTTACATTTAGCCAGATGTTTTTTCTTCTAGGTCATTAACATGTAACTGTTTTTCCTTAGAACAAGTAATATAAATAGCTGAATCTTAATTAATATCCACTGACTAAGGAGACATTTCTAAGTGAGAACACACTATTTCAAATTCATAACTGGATATTATATTACAGATAAACTAACGGTTTATGATAATGCAAATATACTGATAGCATGAATAAAATATGAGTGTTGATTCTAATCAACCCAAAGTCACCCTGTATCTTCTCAGGCGACATTTAGAATAAAATAACAGGTATGCCTTGATAAATTTCCACTTGCTTACTAGAGATTTTTGTTCATAGAAAATACTCATGGATCTCTGCAATCAAAGACAAAATCATTGTGGAGGGGATCCCCCCGTCTCCCAAAAGATTCTTTAAAAGGAAGAAAAAAATAAAATGCTTACAAAGAACTACTTAAATAACAAGTAAAATTATAGCAACTAAATTACATGAAAAGATTATTAAAGGATAATATTAAAATCAGATAATTTTCTATGTTAAAAGAAAGAATATATAAAATGTATATTTTTGCTAGAATATTTAAAGCTATACACATGAAAATAATAGTAAACACATACTTAAATGAAGAATAAGTCATAATGAAATAAAAGAAATGGGGTAATAGAAAAGTAACAGAACTCAATACAGGAAGAGGAGGGGCCTTTCACAAGGTAAGTTGTCCAGGAGAGGAATCTCTATTCTGGCATTTGTCTGCTTGGCTAAAAAATTAAATGTCATTTATTTTAATTCTGAGCCAGCATTCCTTCATTTATTAAAAAGCACACAATTCATACATTTATTATGGAATTAAATAAGTCAAAAAGTGCACAGCTAAAACTCACTATTTGTTAATAAGAATTGTATCAGTGCAGTATATTAATAACGTCTTGCCATGGTGGCAAATGTATCTTTATTACAGAGCTAGATGCAAGGAACTCTTCCTAACTGACTCCACAAAAGCTAAGGTGATGTTATTTGCTATGCGGATTTCTCCAGCAGGAGAGAAAGTACAGGTCTGAAGATGGTATGTCCGACCCATAAATGCCTATTGGCATTTTGCTTCGTACATCAGCCCTTTGTGAATTGGTCAGTGTGGCCTACACAGACAGGTGACTGCAAAACCAAGTTCCTGAGACCAGATCCTGGAATGTGATCCACTTTTTCTGTCTACTTCACTTCCCCATTGTCCCTTAGTCCCATGGCAATGTCAAGGAGCTATACAAAGAAATGAACATATTTTGGTCAGCTTAAGGATGGAGGCTACTTATCTTTATGGGAGAGAATGCAAATGCATTTTCAATGCTATTCATATTCAACAAAATGGCAGGTGCAAAAGGACTTTTTCAGGGTTTTGCATAAAATTTGTGATAATTTCTAAACTTCATTGGCTTTGGTAAAGCTTTGCAGAACACCCCAAGGCAGCCAGTTATTTGCCAGTTCCAATTTCCATATAGGATATGTATGGAAATGTCCCTTACGTAGTACTAGTAATTTTATCATGGCTTCCAGGAATATTAATCTGAAAGATCATGGGAGCTTTATACATGAAAGGAATGAACAAATCAGAAATGTCCAGCAGTGGCCCTATGATGAGAGAGTAGAATGATGACTCATGTGTTGGTAGCATTCTGAGATAAATACATACTTCACTGAGTTTTTATACTTCTACTATTTGTGCAAGTGAATGGCTTGCCAATTCAATATTTATTTATTTATTTATTTATTTATTTATTTATTTATTTATTTATTTTTGGGTTTTTTTTTTTGTGTGCGAGGTTTGAGACAGGGTCTTGCTATGCAGTTCAGGCTGGCCTTGAGCTCACTTTTGTGGCCCAGGCTGGTCTCGAACTCACAGCGATCCTCCTGCCTCAGCCTCCCAAGTGCTGGGATTACAGGTGTGTGCCATCACGCCCGGCTCCAATTCAATATTTATTTTCCTTATAAAAATACCTTTAATAAAGCCAAAGATGATGTGGGAGCAGGTTCATACAGAATACATCTACTGGATCATAGAGAATATCTAGTCAACTCTGTGAAATCTGACGAGAGCAAGCCTATGTTTGAATTTTGTGTTGATTAATGATAGCAGCTGGCATGGATTTCTTCTAGATCATGTGAGTTTTTTTCCTCCAGTTCATGTCTTTGAGTGTGAAGCTTCTCTGGGAGGTTGTTGTCCATGGTTACAGACAGTGATACGCAGGGTCCTTCTAAAAGACTGGCAGCAGGTAAGCTGATAGTTTCCTCAAGTGTGCAAGGCTCATTTCTCTCATAGTAGATTGTATTTTCTTCTTGGCATGTGGGCTTTTCTTACATTTTGAGATCAAGAGTACCCTCAGTTGGCTCTCTTTTGCTCTTAAGCCCTCCCCACAAAGCCTGGTGAGCTCTCGTGGAGAGCTCACATAGCTCTATGTGAACTGGAGCCAGCTTTGCTGTTGCAAATCCTCAGCTCTCTATTAACACATTACTCTATCATGATTGCTCCCTTAACAGAGATCCTTGGGAAATATGTTAGAATGTCAAGGGCCACGTGGCAAAAATGGCTCCCGTCTTGGAATGTGTCTCGCCCAAGCAGCTCTGTGTTGGCATTTTCCTAGATCTGGCATCTTTGTCAACTGTAATAAAATATGTTCTATGATTTAGGAGCATTTCAGAATTTCTGATATGTTCAGACAGTACTTTCACTCTGTCTGGAGTCTATGGTCTTCATCCTTGTTACACTCTTTGTATCATTTTGAGAACTTTTGGAAGGAAGTGCTGTCATTTATGGATAATATACCGCTGGGAAGAGAAGTCCTATTTATAAGTTGAATGAAAACAATCCTGATTTCTCAAATATGTAAAAAAAAAAGAAAAAACACCCCAAAGCTACTTGGCTTTACATTAGGGAATACAAAGATCAGGACTTTTATGCACTGTCTTTGAGTTTCTAAAATTATAGTGTATCATGATTTCCTGCTTGCATATCTATTTCATCATTACAGAGTCTTTTTCATCACGAAATGCTGACAGAAGAGAGACAGGGCAGGCAGCTGGGAGAGGGAAAGCAGATATAGAGCAGTCAATGTTGAAAGAAGGGAACATGTAGCTGCAAAATCATGCTGTTATTCATTGTAAGTAAAGAACCCAGCCAGCATTTTGCGGAAGAAAAGTCTCCCTGGAAATCAGCTGATTGAGACGGCACTGTGGAGAAGTTCATCATCCGAGCCGGAAGACAGTTGGGAATGAGAAAACAGCTTTCTGGAAGAGGCAAGAATAGTGAGGCATTAAAGTAGATACAAAGAACTTAGACCTCAGCATGAGTTTCTATTGCCCTTGAAATTCCTGTCTTGGCCATGCAATTAAAGACTGGATTGCTTTGTCAGGGAAGGAAGGCTGGATGGCAATATCAAAATGTCAAATAATATCAGAATGTTTGTGTACAAGGCTTATAGTTTCAGAAATTCAGGTTTCCCATTCTTCCATCGGCCTATCTCCATGATGTTTGGGCATTTCATATATTATAGTATATATTATAATTCAGACCTAAATCTTCTGCTGTTAGCCACCAAATTGAAAGAATATGATGATCACACTCTTATTTTAGCATTTTCTTTATGAATAAGAAGAGAAAAGCTGGAGCAACTGTTTTTTTGGGGGGCGGTGGGGTAGGGGCGGGGCTGAGGGGTACTGGGAATCGAGCTCAGGGCTTTGCACTTGCCAGGCAGGCAGACCCTTGTACCCTGAGCTGTATTCATAGCCCTTGGAGCAATTTCTTTCCTATGACCATCTGTCATCTTTCAAACTTATTTTTTTATTTAATATTTTTATTGTTTAAATTTGACAATGGTTATATTACATATTTTCATCATCAGATCAGTTTAGATTAATACATATAGGTATATAAGATTGATCAAACAATTAAACATTAACTCTTTTAAATCAACATTACTTTTTTTTTTCTTTCCCCTTTCTTTTTTTTGAAAGTTGATATATCACATATTG